>JASFDF010000229.1:3701-34769 GCA_036937115.1 Nidularia sp. FH-822889
GTTCAGACTTTGAATTCACTAGTAGCCACTCACTGTCGAGTACAGGCGCAGACGCGCACGAACAGCCTGAGCGCTCAGGCCCTAGGCACAGGACCCGAAGCACGTTATACCAACGACCAACACATCGATACGAATAATCACACCAATAGTCCTCTCCATCGTCGGTGGACTGGTCCTGCCTGCCTGGACCAACACCCACTAGCTCGTGGAGCTGAGTTGGTGGTTGCGCAGACGGGTCAGACCCAGAGTCCCACGAGTCGTCTTCGAATGCGGACGGAATGCGAGGGCCAGGTGGAGGAAATCACAATAAGCGACTAATGAAGATGTGACTGCTATTGGAGTGCGTATATCGGGCAGGCGTGTTCTGCTTGCATCGAAGCGGGGTAGGATAACGAAGAGACTAGATTACAGACACCCAACGCGGAATTGTGTGTCTCGCAGAAGCTGCAGCCAAACAATTACGGGTTCTTCGTAGTACACTACGGCTCCTTTGTACACTTTTGTCCCTCACTTTATTAACTCGACATCAAAATTTTTTCTGTATTCATATTCCATATGTTTATGAGGTAAAATGGTCATAAAAACATACAGTAACTGCTTGCGCAGAAGAAGGTATTTTTCCATCATTGAGAGTTTTGGCCAAATCAGTCCTTTGTACACCACCATTTTGACGCTTACCCAGTCAGTTTTGTAAAATATGCTCTGGATGTTAGCCTGGGTACTCTTTATAGATGCTATCCATGAGATATGTCATAAAATATGTAAAGAGGAAGATAGATGATATTTAAAAATACATTTTCGGCGTCCGGAGTTTCTGTAAGGCTCTCACAAAGTCATCTCGACTACAAGTCGATTACGCATACCGTGACATGCGTAGATACTTCAAATCCTCGGTCTCGGGAAAATCTGTCATGCCATGACAACCACCAAGTGGTTCTTGCTTGACCTCCCGCAAGTTGCTCCGGCTCCATCGCACGAAAGATCGTCTCTGCCCAGGTATGGCGGGCGTAGATCTTTTCTTAAATATTATTTGGAAGACTTCTGACGTATTTACTGTATTGTCCACTGGTACGTCATTCGTAGCTTCTCCCCTTTTGGGCGAGGCCCCGACGATTTTCCGTAGAAGCGCTGAGATTTTTGCGAAATTCGAATTTGGTTGTAGGTGGTACGCCGACGTCTTCTGGTTGCACCGCCGCCGCAAGACTGAAGGGGAGATCAACTTGTGTCAGAATTTTCCATCCTCCATTCCAATAGATTGTCCCTTTTCATCAAAGACTTCCAGCGGACTGCCTGTTAACTGGATATTTAATTGGCAAAGGGCTGAATGGGTAGGATATACGTATTGTGTCATGTTATCACCATGCATGGTATATTCTGCTAACATTGTTGACCATTGATCTGTTTTTATTATGATTGGATACGACTCTAATGAGAGCATTGAGTTTCTTGCTCATGAATTGACTGCTGACATTCGATGCTCAATAAATTTCCTATAAAATCTCGTCTAATATTCGTGTGAGGTTCTCAAGGAATATCCAGCTAGGCACAACCTGCACCCTTACAGACTCATTGTTGCAACGTTTTGACACTACTATTCTTTTTCGTAACCCTATTTTTAGGCTAACAGACTATTGAGTGCTCTTTCTTACGAAAACTAAAGCAAACAGTGCTTGTGATTCAAGTAGAAGACTAGTACTAGACGCCGTTGAAGAGCGCACTATATACTATATCAATCGTGATATACTTCCAATTCCAGGCCGTAAGTTATTTGTATATAGTCTTAAAATCAGATCCGAGGATATTGGTGAAAACAAGGAAAAAAGACGGAGTTTATTACTATCCTTGTATTTTTAACGCAAAGTTACAGAACTTCCGAGAGAGTACCGCGGTCGGAAATATCCAAACGTGCTCGTTCAAGTTGGTATTAAATTCTCTAAATTTGGAGCTTTGACAGTGAATAACCGAGAGTTTCGCTGGCGATTCCTTTTTTATCGGCGCGTGAATTGCTGGTGGCCGCAAAGACAAGGACAGGCAAATAAAATTGATGTGCGCATTGTACATGCCACGAAGCGAGAACGGAAGCTTCGGGCCACCGGAGAAAGCTTTTTCCCGTGGGAAAACCGGTGTGATCAGTTACTAATGTTCGAGCTCATTCAACGTCAACTCAACGTCAACTTCCGTCGTATCGACCATCCAGTGCCTTCCATCGCTCGCTCCTTGTCCTACACCACCATAATCGTCGTCTGCGTGAATATCCACTGTTCTCCACATATGCCTGGCTGGACGCAAATATCCTAATAGCTGGCAAACTCAGCGCTCGGCGCCACAGTGCAGCATGGCTCCTTGTTCTTCCCTTGTTCCTGAGGGTCTTCCCCGAGATTCTGGCATCTGTCTGTATCATACTCGGATTCTTCTTCACTTCGTCTATCGTGCGGCGCCGCTCCTACTACTATATTCACCTCTCCCCCTTACTTCCCTGGGCCACTTCTTCCGATGTGCGACGACAGCATGGATGATGAATCAATGACCAGCCTCGTAAGTGTCAGGGCCAGCAGCATGCTTCACGGAGGAATGCCTTAAAAGAGCCGCTCGATTGCCGCTCATCAGCAGCATGTAGCCTTGCTCAGACTCCGGCATGTACTCGGATTGCTGAACGGAACACTCGTCGAAGCATCACTGTTGGGGGCTTAAAGAGGAGATCATCGCTTGTTGTTCGTATTATATGGTGATGGACATGACTAAAGGCAGCGAACATGTCTTGTTCTTGGCCTGTCTTACAGCTTGCTTCTAACTGTCTTCCAACTTCATGCCCTCCCATCGCCATTCCCGACCGCTACGGCCAATGGAAAAGCTAGCATATTTCTTATATCCCCGCATGAGCTTGTTTTTGCTCTTTTCAGGCTCTGGTGGCTGGTACATATCTGTTACTCTTTTCGGATGCAAGTGTACACATGTGCCATCGCAGTCTTACAGCTTCTTGGGTGTGTTCAGAAATCAATTCATCAGCAACTGTACGCCCGTCACAGAATAAAGATCTATTGAATTGTCCTGTCAAACATCCTTAAGCCTCCGCTGCTATTAGAATGTATAAAAATACTCTGTCTGCGAGAAGAAGCTCGCTGAGACTCATTCCAGGTACGTCGAATTACTCTTCATGCTTGTCTGCACTGATCCTCATCACATCCGACCTTACGTTCACGAAATATCCCACAGGACGTCTTCTGCCGCACGAGCTCCTTCGCCGGGAATTCCATTCTCCTGGCTCCAGGCCTAGATTTCTTCTTGCAAATTGAAGTCTGCCAAATCATGACAGGAACGAGTGCCTCGCGTCGGCGTGCAGAGGTACGGAAGAAGCTTCGGAATGCATCGCGCCGTCCATCTTTTCCGTCATTTATCTGCTTCTGACCACGTCGAACCCCGTTCTGTCAACGCGTCGCGTCCCCAGACACACCCTCGAAAATTATATAAATGAAAGCACTGACACCTTATCTTTCGCCACCAAGCAATCAGCTCCAGGTCCATCTAATCGTTCATTCTCATTTTCACGATGCGGTTCTCCATTCTCTCTGTTCCCCTCCTGCTCTCCGCCATCTCTCTGCCAGCGTTGGCCGATAACCTCACAGTCACCATTGACCTCGTGGACGTCTTTGGCTCCGACATGTCAGCTTCCAACCACTTTGGTGCCCCGTTCCCTCCCTGGGTGCACGGCTCCCATCCGGGATGGTACTTCGGAAACTTTCCTTGGTTCCATCCCGGCATTCCTTGTTTCCCTGGGGTCTGTTTTGTTTTTTCTTTCTGCCAATAAAATATATACTGACGACGTCTCATACGCTAATCTACTAGCCTTCCTGCAAACTGCTCGGCTACTTCCCCTTCTCGTTCCATTGTCCTCCCAATCCGCCTCATCCGCCTCATACCCCACCTCCAACGAATGACGGATATCATCAGACTTTCAAAAACTTAACAGGTGCTACGCAAGCCGCCGATTATTTGACGTACGGGCTTGTTGATACTGTTACCGGTAAGTTTCACGAAACTTAATATATGCAGTCTCTCATTGCTGCTCGTGCAGATTGCAAGGCCATGTGTGATTCCGTCGACGGATGCCACTTTGTAAACAGTGCGTTTTTCTCCGGAACCCCTTTGAAAATGGTCAGCTGATCCGTTCATGAATATAATTAGGCTACCACGATGTCAACGGGAAAGTGCGCCAACTTTTATTTCATTCACGGCTTGTTAGGATTAAATATTGACGATCGACTGTCTTGCAGGGAGGTAGCCCTCAGCTCACCTGCTCCCTCTTCAGCAACTGCCACAACAGCAGCGACGCTGATAACAAAGGTGGTCAGACTCAGCCTGACGGCACCGTCGACTTCATCACCAACAGTGATGGCTATTGCAAAAACGGTTACTGAACATACACAGGTGGAGTGAAGCACTAATGCAAAACTTCTTGAAATGCATATTTCGCCCGTACCTCCTTGTCGATACTTGCTCTATACCCGCGGTAGTTTTCTTGCTCGAAGGACGTTCTGCTGCCTGTTGTTCCCGTTTGTACTCGCCCGCATCTTAAATGCATGTGATAGATATCTCGATTTTGGACCCCTACGAGCATTGGATTTTTGAGAGGAATACTTTTGGGGCTGCCAAGTTACGAGTATTTCGTAGAAAATAAGCAGGGGTTACAACACTTCCGACAAAGGATAGCCACATCAACTTTAGGCTGGCAAAAAAAAAAAATAAGCAACCAAAATTATGACTAAAAATATAAAATATTTAATAATTTTATTACATTTGAAAAATAAATATGCGGATTTAAAAAAAAGTTTAATCCTAAGTAAACCTGTACATAATACGGATAAAAACCTACATAAAGCACTAAAAATAAATAAAAGAATTATAAATTTATTTAGTGCTCCCATTTTAGCTACAAAAATAGTTGAAACAAAACTAAATTCTTCAAATTTGTCTGAAAAAGACATAAAATTTATATACAAACATAAGACTTTAAGTCAAATATTAAGAGACAATTTAAATAAATTAAAATCAACAAATTTAAATACTGCGGCGAAGCCGAGAAAAGATCTAATTTTAGCAGAAGAATTATTAGGGAACGACAGCAAATACCAAAAAAATAAAAAAATTATTTCAGAAAGTTTTTTCAATCCAGAAAGTAAATACTCTATTTTGAAAATTAAAATTGTGAGAGCATGAACAGAGTTGTGGGCCAGAGCTCACACCTTGCTATGTATAATGCTGGGGTTCAAATATTTTACAGAACATAAAATGCATTGTAACATGACAAAGTTTTACTGACATTTGAAAACAAGCAAAATTTAGGCAAAATGATTAATTTTGCATCATGGAAGCCACAAAATAAATTATTTTGTTTACAATGATTTTGCATCCTGAAAAATATTTGGGTCCCATCAGTGATAGGGGTCAAATGCCTTGAGAGGGCCTACTTTTTCCCCATTGTATTTATTAGTATAGCAGCATAGATTCACTGGTGCTGCTGCATGTACAATATGTTACACTGTACAGAATGTGCTTGTGTCCATGTCAATTTGGCATCATGATACTTTTTCTAGTACTGACTGTTCTCCCATGATTTTAATTTCAAAAAAAGTGAAAGCTAGTGCAGATAACATTTTTAGAAGCAGTGTAATGAGATTAATTCCATAATCCAAAATAAGATATTTGAAAACTTTGGGTTCAATGCTTGCTTATTGCATTTTATTATTATTATAGCAAAGTAACAGCAGTTATGAATTTAAGTATATAAATAGGACTCTGCTTAGATTCCTAACAAATTCTGAGTATGATAAATCTGAGGATTCTGCATGGATGTCTGCAGTTCACACAGACTCTACACAGAGTCTGCTCACACTGGATGCAAGAAAGAATGTTTTTGTCAGAAATAGTATGAAATTCAACTCAAGTTTTTATGTTTTACTGCTAGATATTTCTAAAGGAATAAAAGATTTATTTATTAAAATTTTGATTTTATGTTAATTCATGAAATATAATAGTGTTCCTGGTATATAAACATGAATCAGATTTTCCATTATAATGTAAAGCAAAGTATGATATTATTTTTATAATATATAGTTTCATATTTTGAACAGAAATATGATAACTAATTGGCTGGCTAAATAAATGCACTGTATTTATGGAAAAAATATTGAAATAAATTGATGTGATATGTGACACATATATTTAATATGTACATAAATGCTCAACAATGTGCCCAATACTGCTTATGGTTAGCTACTTAAAACCATCCTAAGCTCATTAGCATCTAATAGCAAGCTTGTTAAAATTGCCTATAAAATCCTTAACACCTAATCACAGGCTTGCTAAGAATTCCTAGGAGTGTAAGCACTAGATAGATTGCTCAATAAGAGTTTTCTGAGCATGGTCCTGAAATGAACCTACTAAGATTATCAATAAGCTCCTTACAATAGATAGAGAGCTGATTAATATGTCCAATGAGCTTCTTAAGTCAATGGTTAGTTAGCTAAGGCTTTATATGAGCTTCTTAATAGCTAACAGAGTGCATGCTAAGAATTATCAGGACCATAAGAACCAGAACGTGAGCTGGTTGAGATTTATGAAAGCTTTGCAAGCTCCCAGAAAGCTGTTTAAAATTATTGTTGAATGGCCTAATACATAACAGAGCACTTGCTAGAAATGTATAGAACCTTAAGCAATGGTTAATGAGCATATTAACTTCTTATAATTTAACAGAGAGCATGCAAGAAATTGTTAGGATCACAAGCACTGGAAAGTGAGCATTCTAGGATTTGTGAAAAGCTTATAAAGACCATATTGAGCTCTTCAGGAGCTGATAGCATATGTCCTGACCATACACACTGAACAATGAAGCCCCTATAATTGCAAGTGAGCTTGTTATCACAGATAATGCTAAGGTTTCTTAGAACTCTAAACAGCTTCTTAAGCCCATAGTAAGCTTACTAAGAGTTCTGAAGAATTTTCTAACCTCATAATGAGCTCCCTCATATCTACCACCAGTGAGCTTTGTAAGAATTCCTAGGTTTGTGTGCACTAATCTAAGCTGAGCTTTTTGAACTTGTTGAAAATCTTTGCAAGCTCTTCATGAGCTTAAGGAGATCATTAGCAGCCTGTGCAAGCTCTTCTTGAGCTTGAGGAGCTCATTGGCAATCTTAGCAAGCTTCTTCTTAAGCTTAAGGAGCTCACCAGCAATCTTAGCAAGCTTCTTCTTAGTCTTAAGATGCTCATTAGCAATCTTAGCTATCTTAGCAATCTCATTTGCAACTTTAGCATGCTTCTATTAAGCTTAGCATGCTCATGAGCAACCTTAGCATGGTCCTCTTAAGCTTAATATGCTCATTAGCAACCATAATAATCTTATTAGCAATCTTAGCATGCTTTTCTTAAGCTTAACATGCTCATTAGCAATCTTAGCATACTCTTCTGAAGCTTTACATGCTTATTAGCAATCTTAGCATGCTCTTCTTAAGATTAACATGCTCTTTAGCAATCTTAGCATACTCTTCTTAAGCTGAAGATGCTCATTAGTAACCTTAGTATGCTCTTCTTAAGCTTAAGATGCTTATTAGCAACCTCAGCATACACTTAATAAGAAGCTCATTAGCAATCTCAGCATGGTCTTCTCAAGCTTAAGAAGCTCATTGGCATTCTTAGCATGCTCTTCTTAAGTTTAAAGAGCTCATTTGCAATCTAAGCATGCTCTTCTCAAGCTTTAGGAGCTCTTCAGTAATCTTAGCATGCTCTTCTTAGATTTAAGGAGCTCATTAGCAACCTAAGCAGCTCATTAGCAACCATAGCATGCTCATATGAAGAGCTTGGTATTCAACAGAAATCTTGCTAAGAATCTCCAGAGCCTAAGCACTGGACAGTGAGCTAGCTGGCTAAAACTTCCATAAAGCTCTACAAACATGCAGCTGTGCTAAAATTCATGATAAGCTTCTTAATCTTATGGTGAGCTCACACAGACTTTATGATGATCTTCACACTTAATGGTGAGATTATAAAGGATGCTTAGAAATTTATGTATTGAACAATTAATGGGTTGAGATTTTCAAAGGGTTTCATAAGCTCAACTGATGATCTAGTGCATACCATATCAGGGATTCTTATCAAGCTCAATGCTGTTAGGAATCAGAGTGCTCACTAAATTTTATATAAAGCTTCTTAACATTATTATTGAGAGACTCATTAGGAAACTAAGCAAGCTCTTTTTAAGCTTCAGGAGCTCATTAGAAATCTCAGTATATTCTTCTCAAGCTTCAGAAGCTCTTTAGAAATCTCATTGGGAACCTTAGCAAGCTGATCTTAGGCTTAAAGAGCTTAGTAGCAATTTTAGTATGAAGAAGTTCTTAGGCTTAAGGAGAGCTTGCTAACATTTCTAATGAGCTCCTCAAGCTTAAGGAACCATACTAAGACTGCTAATCATCTCCTTAAGCTCAAGTAGAGCATGCTAACATTTCTAATGGGTTTCTTAGGCATTCAACAACAATCTTAACCAGCTTTCTGAGAGCTTGCAAAGCTTTCATAAATCTCAACCAGCTCACATTCTGGTCCTTATGGTCCTGAGAATTCTTAGCATGCACTCTGTTAGGTATTAAGAATATCATATAAAATCCCCTTCTTCCAGATACACACCATTAATATCCAGCTATTCAAAAAATCTTCCTTTTGGGCCATAAAATCTTGACTGCAGTCACTGCAGAGAATAAGAGACTTCATCCCCTTCTCCAAGCATTCACACAAAGAGAAGCAGGAACTTCTACTGCTGTTGCTAAAAGTAAATGTCTTCACTCCCTACTTCTAGCATCTATATATAGAGAAGCAGAGTCTTGGAAGGATGTAGACTGACAGCACAATCTTAATGCATCAATATGTGAACAGCTGGTGACCACTAGAGCAAACCTAGCAAATCAGAAATCCCTTGTCAAATATATGCATGCAACTCTTGTCCAAGAATGGTCCAAATACAAGCAAACCTTCAATGAGCCTATGGATTAGAAGGTGGCAAGTGAACTAGCAGCCACCCTGAAAATGGAGGAAGTGGCTAGGAAGTTGGAAGAGAAAGATGAGGAAATTGAAGAGTTGAAGAAGTTGCTGGCAAAGGAGAAGGAGGAACATATGCAGACAAAGGTGAAGTATAAAACTTGGATAGAACTGGTACAGTTTGAGTGCATTTGCAGCATTGGCAGCCAGCAGAGCAAACACAGTTAACACAACAACTTCCCACCCACAAGGAGAAAGCACCACAAACAATCTCCCAGCAGAGAGAAATGCTTCCAGGTTTGTTCTTTGTTGTCTGGTTGCATTTTCTGATTAAAATTTCTGCTCACATCATATAAATGATTCTTAGCTCCCTCTGGAGTTTTCCTCAGGGAAATTTAAGCCCATTTATGTTTACTATGCCTTGTTCAGGGGCAAACACTCAGAACAGAAGGGGTGGTGGGACTATTATTTGGTTAGTCCTTGTTGTCATGCAGTTCTTAAGTTGGATAAATGCTTATCACACATATCTGAAAAGTCCTGCCCCAAGCCCTCCTCTGGTATTTTCAAGTGGAATATCAAGTGCCTTTGCAGTTTCTCCACCCCCAGACACCAGTTTTCTGTACCCCAGCAAATGAGACCAATGTTAGGTTTGTCCTTCTTCTCTCCTTTTGTCCCATTGGCCAAGTCTTATAAATGCTCATGTTGCACATTTAAATAGTCCCACCTTCCATATTTCCCAACCTTCATCAAGTATTTTATCATCAAGTGCATCTGATACAAACATTCCCTGAACTCCAGGTGCAGACGAGACTATTGTTGGATTTGTCCCTCCTAGTCCAATTTCCAAAATTGTTTAAATGCTCAAATCATGTATTTTAACAGCCCCAACAGCTTGAATCTTCCTGAGTCGTCTTCAAATGCTGAATCGATAAGCTCGGTTACAATTACTCCTCAGACACCAACAGTCCAGAACCTGGCTAGCAACAATTTGTACCCGACTCCCACACTCCCAAGGAGATCTATCGTGACTGGACCGAAGGTCACTCCTAGCCCCGAATGCGTGCTGGGAAAATCCCACAATTGGAGTAGGAAGGGAACAAATCAGCACGTCAAAAAGTATACGTGCCTCAATTGTGGATTCTCGGCCCAGGAAAAGTGGGTGTCTGATGGCTGGATGACTTGGAAAAAGGGACGTTAAATGGCTCGATAACGTATGATTGGGCCAGCTCTGAGCAATTCTGCAGCTTTTTCCGGTAGATATGTCCTGACCAATTCCCTGGCTCTGTAAATTAGCTCTCTTCCTCCTGTTTCTTCATCGATAACTGCTTGTTTACTCAGCAAATCCCCTTCCCTTTCCCATCCTCTCCATCCCCAATATATTTTCTATCTCCCTATAATCTTCCCTTTTGTATTTTTCTAGGATGTAGCTATCCACGAATTTTGTGAACAACTGTGATGCAGTAAACAATGAAAATAGAACCAGTGGGAAGTTTAATCCGGAAGGCAACGCCAAACAAAGGCCGGTCAACGCGTCCCATTTCGAACGAAACACATTTGCAGCGCGCTCCGACGTTCGACCTTTCCTCACCCACCATGTCCGGCGAACCTTCAAGGCGTTCGAACTTTGTTGATGTGTAAGTAATGCTCGTAATGCTATTTGATTTCCAAGTGCTTAACTATCGACTCTCACAAGCTCCTACTCTCAACTACACACAATCCTGTCTGGCCTCCAGGAAGGCGTGAACATTCCACGACTCACGCTGGACTACCTTGATCATCGAAAAGACCAAATCTGCAATGTCGCAGAGCCGTTCGGAAAACCCTCGGCTGCGTCAAAGCAGAAGATCGAAAGCGGTTCTATCACCCTTCCTGACGGTGTCACATTTCGTATCGAGGACGCCGACAAGGAATTCGTCTTTGCTGTTAGCTCGAAGTTCCAAATAAATGAAATCCAGGCATTTATTCTTCTTCGTTCTTTCCTGTACAACCTGGGCCTTCCATTTACAGCAGACGTCGAATTACCATCGATGGTGGCGGAACTCTTGGACGCTATCACTCCCTTCTACTATTCTGAACGCCTCTCCGCTCTCCGTCTCCTTATCCCTCTCTTTCGTGCCAAGGAGTTCCCCACAGACCCTTTCCACAACACCGCATACAATTTCTTGCCACAGGCGATTCCAGACGGCCCGAAGTTCGCTGAAACCCTTGTCACCGAGTATGAGAATAAAACGCAGAGTGGTCTTCCGGAGAGCCTGACCAGGGATCCTAAAGCGGCATCTCAGTGGGCGAAGCAGAATCTGAGGGAGCAGCTGTTATTGCTGGAGGTCTTGTTTTGGACGATGTGGGGTTACGTTCCATGCAGCGGGCCATTGGTGGAAAGGATCTACCATGTGATGTATGCCTCAAATCTTGGATCGCAGCAGAAAAATGACATGTTTCTATTGGACCAAGAGAGCAAGCAGCTCTTGGAGGACTGCTCGTTTATGTGGATCCTGATATCGGTGGAAGTGCTGGAACTGGAGACGGTGGGGGAGGACGAGTTCATAGACTTGGGGGACGACTCGGTGTTGATGGAAGGCCCTGCGTATGTCGCATCCCCAGATTCACTCATGCGGATACATGAAATGGTCCGCGCCCATAAGGGAAGTCAGTACGTGTGTACCTATCTGGCCTGGGCGTACGTCGTGTCTCGTCTATCGGCCAAGGTCCCGGAAGAGGGGCAGCTGCCGCCGGCGTATAAACCTTTTTTCAATCTCATTACGGCGCAGGACAAACAGTCTTATTCGACGTATCAAGAACCGGAACCCGTAGCGATGGCGAAGAGTTGCCTGGGACTGGACGCTCAGTTGTTCCGGCTCATCCAGACGTTGTTGACGAAATCGCCGTTGTTTGTCACCGCTATTGCGTGGAAGACGGGATCCGCCGTAACGGATCCCAATGCCATTGCATTCCGCTCAGTGCTTAAAGGTGCATAATGCCTCAACTTTGTATATCGCCATGCTAATCTAATATCTGAACAGGTCTTATCATCGCTCTCGTCGAGCTCGTTCCAGTGGAAGAATATGTCGAGTTCGGCGCTTTCGTGGAAGTCTGGATAGCGCTGTTCGGTCGGAGCGAGAGCGTATCCATCGCAGGCATCTGTTCGCAATTCTGGCAAGCAGACTGGCAGCACGGCATCGCTCGACGCGCCATCTTTGACGTTGCACGGTCCCGGTTCCCTGTAGAGCCCCGCCTTCTCATTCGCCTCCTTCGTGCAATGACGGGGGCAGGCTTCCTTGATACCGACCCGTTATCTATTGCCGACCATTCTCAGGAAGGTGAAGAAGACCTAAGCGAGGGCCGTGAGATCTGCGACCAATACGTATTCCACTACCTCCAGGAGCTGCCGACCTATTCGCAAGTTATACCCATGAGTGCATGCACGGGTTCGCATGCGCTGTATGAACGACTGCAGGAGCGCGGGGCGAGCACTCCCACTGGGCTCTCGTATGTTAATCTGCGACCAATCAAACTTCCTGGAGGGTCGGTATTACCTGCACGTTCAGTTGGCCGGCTTTTGACGGGCGACGGGAACGACGTCATTGTCGTGTGCTGGAAGCACCAGCACTCGGGATGGAAGCTGATCCTCGAACTGCTGACAGACTACGTGAACCGGAAGCAAATGAACGTTGCAGCGAGTGGACTTCACCGGGATGTGGATTTCAGGCGGGGCACAGGACAGCCATTGACGCTGCGGATAGAGGACATCGGAGTGGAGATGCAGGGGGACGATAATGTCGTCACGGATATCCTCGATCTCGTGCGAAGCCTAATTCAGGACAACCCAACACAGGCGCTAGCGCTCATGCAGGCGTTCGAGGCGGGCGAGCCAGTCGTTTCCCATACGATGATGGAGTCGCAGCCCCCAGACCTAGTGCAGCTTACTACTATGATCTTAGAGGAAGCTTTATCGCGCCCAGACACCCGTTCCCGGTCCAGCTCACGTGCAAATCTCATCACGTCCGCTATGAGTGTGCTCTCTGCATTGCTTGCGATCCCGAATTACTCCAACCGCGTCTGGCTATACATCCGGTCCACGTCCGTCCTCTTCGGTTCTGAGCGGTCTGCGGGATTCGCCTCCGTGGCACTGGCATCTGAACGCACAACGGGCCACTATACCATGACCCTAGCCTTGCTTTACCTCGTTCAACAGCTGTTCCGTGAAGCGTCGTCCACGGTCCTTCCTGACAGCCTCCGTTTGCATCAACTGAAGGAAGAGGTCCTCCTGCGCGCCGCCCGCTTCGTGCACACGGAGATCTGGGTCGAGCACCTAGGGTGGAAGTATGCACAGCTTGGAGATATGTTCGAGATTGGCCGAAGGGTGACCTCCCTATACGTCGATGTACTGGAACATGCGCCCCCATCACTCAATGAGCGACCTTTCCTCACGCTGAGCCAGACTGTAGCAGACCTCCTGCTATTCAAAGCCACGACTTCCACCATCAACCCATTGGTGTCTTCCATCAGCTCCGGCGGCCGTGTCCTTCGCATGCTGTATGCCTCGCGCCGCTTTGGAGACGCACGACGCTTGATGTTCCTGCTCGAGTCCCACCTTCGGCTTATTCGCTTGGTTCTGACCTACAAGCAGAAGTCCAGTGCTGCGTTTAAGCCCTGCTTGCTCGAGCAAGCCCTGTGCGCCCGTATCACAGGCAGTGCTACTCTCCAGGATAGTACCCGCTCAAAGCTCGACCCAATTGATATGCTCGCGAGCTATGTGAAGGACCGTGACATCGGTCCCGTGGTGCCCCTCGAAGCCGTACGAGTGCTCTACGCCCTGTGCTCCTCTCTTTCCACATCCCAGCCGTCCCCGCCCACCATTATCGGCCATTTATCGAACCCCGAGGGGACCGTTGGGTCGCTGGTACATATTGTTCAGCATCCATACGATGACTTGTCGTTGCGTAATGCCATCTGGAATTTCATTGCCTTGGCGATCGACAGAGAGCCCGCCCTGGCTAGCCTTTTCGTGACTGGAGAGTTTCATACTCCAGTTAACGTGAAGGCCTTGAAGGCAGAGGGCAACAAGAACAACGCGGAGAAACCGGCTCCGACGAACGCTATGGCTGTAGCCCGCGACTTATTGACAAATTGGAAGGAGATTTGGGAATCCAATCCCCAACTCCTGGCGTCTGTCTTCAAATTCTTGGATGTCGTGTGGCAGCATGGACTGGAGCATAAGGTAGCCTTGGAACCTCTGCGTAATGACGTCCGATTCTGGGAAGACATGGCCTCAGTTGCTTGTGAAGAAGTCGGGCCAGTTCCGGATTATGAAACTTCGTCATATTCTATCATAGATGGGATCCGGCATTCCAGCCTTCACGACGCTGTCGCTATGCATTCGTATCGTACGATGGTCAAATCATACGCCGTACACATCACAGCGTTGGATATCGATATCCACCAGCAGCTACACAGTTCCGACAACAAAAATCCTCCAAAGCCTCTGAGTTTTACCATGATCGAGGATCACTTCAAGTCCCAGGATCAGCTTACAGACCTGCTTTCTGAAGCTGCATCGAGTTCCTATGCTCCCCATCTACATGACCAACTGATAGAACTGCTCGAGGCCGAATTCGCAGGACTTACTTTGGAGCAATTGGGCTCACAGGAGTCCCCTGCGGAGCGCGAATATGGGGACGGCTTCGCCTTTTCGGTGCTTCTCCTTAGAAGTCGTCTGCATGCGTATCCTTACAAAGTAGACGCGATGGAAGATCCGAAGGACGTTGTTGAGAAATATCTCCTTTCCATTAACCTTAATCTCTCTTTGGCGCACTCCCAATCTGCGCTTGCCGAATCTTGGGAGTTTCTCCTTCGCCATGTTACTCTGTATCTGCGAGCAGATGCCACTGTGCGGCCTATCCTACTTTCAATATCGGCATCGATTTCGTACGGTCTGGCTACAGAGCAGAGATCAGGCGATATGATGGCGAGCATCCATGCTACAAGGTTGTCCCTACTTCTAGCTATATTGGAGGTCGCTTGGTTCTCTACAGATGACAAGCCGGGAGAGACTCAATCTTTCATGGAACTAGTTCGGAATGTGCATGGTATCATTCTGAATGAGGCCCAGTCCCCTGCGAGATCCATCCTTGGCGCTCTTTCTTCCCCATTTCATCGCATTCTGCTACAGGTGATCTACTTCTGCTCGCGACATGGCCGAAGTTTACTTCGCAGACCTAAGATGGTCCATGCCGAGCAACGATTAACGATCGCAGCTATGGTGGATGCTACCATCAACTTAGTGATAGACGCGCTTCGGGTCGTCTTCGTCTCTGCAAGAAGCAGGCTCGACGTCGATCTAGACAAGGATATGCAACTCCTTGTCTCCGTATTTGAGTTGTGTACCTGCTCCGACCTCACCCCCTCTTCAACAATGTGGCTCACTAGGTGTCAAGAAACTGACGTCATGCGCTCCAGTCTCGACCTCTATGTCCACATTGATCTTGTTGGACTATCTGATATCCCTCTTCTTCTCGCACGAAAGCAACCGCTCTACGCCCCCAACATCCTCCTCTTCCACATGGCTCTTGTGAGCAACTCCACGGCTGCGGAACGACTCGCAAGTGAAGGTATACTCACCGCTTATAGCAACAACTCTATCAGCGCTGCCATTAGCGCGGGCATGGTCGCAGTCGCTCTCCCCGAACTTCCTGTAGAAAGAAGTCCAGCTCACTGGGCGTACTGTTCGATGCTGGGGGTCGTCGCTACTGTGATAATGGCACTCGGGAAGCATAATCACTATTTCGATGCTGAGGCGTGTGGGTTCGTTCAGTTATACGGAGACCAGATCACACGCGCCCTCTCTTGGACTATCGGAGACCCAATAACTTTCCCGCTCGTCGAAGAGATCGAACAAGTAGTAAATCTCTTCTACTCCATAGCCACTTCCGCCCCATCGGCCGCCAATTCGAACCCTGTAGTGGATAAAGTGTTGAGAGGATTCACCACGCATGCACTATTATTACTGCAGCAATTGAATTACGCGGTGACGCATCCTAATCACCTTGCTAGCTTACTCGAACCGGTTACGAACGAGGAGAGATTATCACTAGAAAAGGAAATCGGGCAGACAGATCCATATAAGCGCCCTTTAGTAACGAAATTACTCCATCGGCTACATAAGATCACGAGCAATGTTGTGGGGACACTGCTGGCAATTAGTAGAGCCGATGTAGTGTTACTTGGGGGGCAAGAAGATTGGTCTCTTGGGGAAGCCCTTATCATTCCTGTAAGTCATTATTGCCTTATCGTATTTGGTGCAATGCTAATATTCTGGAAATTTCAGCACTCTAAAGTCGTTCTAGGCGAACCAGCCTCTATTGGCACTTTGCTTGAACTTGGGAACTCGACACTAGATGTCTTCAAGGACTTGGTATGCAGACCGGCTCGGCAAAGCCTCGTTCCACTCTCCTTTACTTCTGCAAAAACCCAATCATCCTCTTCGGACCCAGACGTTTGCCAAGGAATTATCACTGCACGTCGAAGCCTTGAAAGCATACTAATGTATGCCGTTACTCAACTTGCGATGTGGTTGTCGAAGCCTGAATACGAAACGTCAGCACCTTCTGATGTCGACGATGATTCATTGGATACTCAAAGTATTCATCGGCCTTTGGAATCCATGAAGGAACGCAGAGCTGCGCCTAGAGGATCGATAACATTGGCTGAAAGGTTGAGGAGGGGCATGACTGCTGAGATGACCGGGGATTTGCAGGCATTATTGAACAAATCAAAACCGTTGATAGCAAAGGGTGCTGACGTGATTGGGTTAAAGGACTTGGATTTGACACCCATATTGTTGAATTTTTTGCAGGAGAGAATAGCAATACCCTCATAGAGTAGGCTTAGGCGGGGCAGTGTTTTATAGGGACTGAATTGTCAGTCTAGGATCTTTTGTACGTCATTCAAGTAAGTAGTTGTTAAAATTGCAATATTCCTAGCTTCTCAAAAGTAGTTTATATCACGAATTGTACGATGTGTTACACGGATGCAGTTTCGTTTATTAAGCTGGTCGAGCACTTCAGATCCAGGCGGTCAATTATTTTAATTAAAGGAAGATGCGATGGTGTTTACTACGAGTCGGCTCAAATGGCTTGGTAACAATGGTTCGATATCTTGAGCTGCTTGTTCACGTATATGAAGTATGACACGACAAGCCACAACTGAGTGCATGACACGCTCGAATCTGTTACATTAATCGGACTTGAGAAATGATAGAAACTCTTCAAAATAGTATTACTACGTACGTCGTTAAAAGGTTCACATAATCGATCTATGGCGGGATTATTACGTTAGTAAGAATTTCTATTTAAGATGCATTTGATTGTCCCGCGTACCGGGAATACTGTGACAAGTATTACATTCAGTAGACTGAGTACTATCGGAGAAGGGTCATGAAAGGCATTCAGTAGTTTGATTGTAAACATAAGCTTACAGAAAATGTACAGGTAGTATGCAACCCCTGAAAATACATAGTGCATCCATTAAATTTGGCGAATTGTAAGGCAAAAGTCTCTTACCATCAACAAAAACGACTTTCAGAAAATAAGAATTACTTCCTCTCTTGACTATTCGAATATGCAGTTAGCATTAATATGCATACCATAGCTTTCAAACAATGTAAACGCACATGTGAGGATTGCGTGAACGACCATCAGAACTAACATGCCTTGAAATGGTGTGGTTGGTAATTTAGTCCAATTTTACTACAGGAGAGAACAATACCTAGTTCATAAGCTGTGAATAAACCCCAATTAACGAGGGTAAAATGTGCTGCGTCTAGGGATGCCGCAACAAGGCAACCATTAAAGCTGAGGTCTATCTTTTGAACTTTTCGGTGAAGAGTTAACGATTAAGTTCAAAGGTTAACAATAGACTTATATGCCTTACAGTCGAGAGATTTTTGCGATACCGCCGTATAAGCAATTACGGGGGCCCAAACGGAAATGAAGAATATGGGTAAGAATACGGAGAGCCTCTTATCCTTTCCGCACGCAGCCCACGTTCTTATTGTAAGAAGCGCTGCAAAAACCCTCAATGCAAAATTTACATCACAAGTTAGAATCAAACATACCTTCAGCTACTCCAATTCCAATGATACACATCCCTGAGCCAAAATGAATAGGTAAATCATTGACAAGTGAATACTTATCAATGGGAAATGATGCGTACATGTTTCCGCCTTGAAAGATATTTGACAAGAATCTTTAGATACTCCAGGCGTGTGATCTCCTGAAGTAGTACATGGTAAGAGCGGCAGTTTCAGGACCCATTTACTTGGTGCTTACTGTAAAGTATAATGACAGAGTCGATGAATGGCATGTATCTCGTGAACAGGAATAGGCCTTTAATTAAATTCCATTTCGAGGGCCATATGTACGAAACCTCCATTTCAAGCGTAAGGAGGAAGTCATAAGCCTTGATTCATGGAAAGTGTTACTAATGAAAACAGCTGCATTGCGGACAAGCAGAACGTACTAGTATTGCCACACTAGCAACTGTTTTCAAATAATCAATCATAGAAACAAGATATCATTTGGAAATCGCGCACTGTTAAGGAGCTAATCTGCTATCAGCTGAAATGAAATAATCTCAATTATGAGGTTACTTACATAGAGTACCCTTGCATGCTCTAGTGAAGAAATTAATGTCTGCGAAGAAGGGTCCATGAACGAGTGAAAGAATATTAGACAAACAAGCCTAGACCAGCTAGGGGATGGAAAGCAATACCGGGAGCAGCCCAACTTATATTGCACCTTGAGACGCCTATCAGTCACGATCAGGAGAGATTGTCGCGGATTATGGGCGTGATCTGGGCGTGACTTTACGAAACCAAGCCAGGGGAGGCTATATGTGTGAAGGCGCCCATCAACTGATCAGATACGAAGCCTAAACTCATCACGGAAGGAGACAAAGTTGGGGCACAGCCAACCATAAAGCCAGCACTGGTGACCACAGCACTGCATATGTCTAAAGAATAAATTTGCCACAACTAATCGCTCATCGGGAATAATTAAGGATCATGAGGAAACAGAAGAGACAGAAGAGAATAAAGGCGTCCTCAAGAGTCATTTATCTGAGTCCGGTTCTTATGAGTAAACTTTATGATTTGCTGCAGTGAGCTTATAATCGTGCAGTACGTAGTCCTGATGGGGAAGGTCATTTAAGAAATAAAGCTGTCGATCAGTTACGGTATCACTTACAAGATACATTTGCAATTCCAGGCGTCGTTGATAAATCGGTTATAACTCATCAGTAACGTTTGGCAAGGGGAGGATTAACAAGTTCGAATGAGTCGGTCCTGATTCGCTCCAGTCGGATCCATGCAACAGTTATGGTTATGAATGCCGGCATGAATCCTGACGATGAAGCAGCATCCAATAAGAGATATAAAGATAGTCCTGTGGACCTGTTTCCGGAGCTATAGTCTGATGTGAGTCAAACAGGACGACGAAATCACATCTTTCCGCAGTGCAAGTTAAGGATAGTTGTGGGTGTGCCTAAAGTATGTTGGTAAGGCCGCAGTTATCAACATCGTGCACTGCCGATCCGATCAACCAAGATGTTTGGCAGTTACTTTGAGGCTAAATACCGGACGATTTTAAGATCCCGGGAGCTCCGTCTGTACTTTGTGGCGATTTTCAGACGGTATTTTGAGCTTACCTCTTACAGGGTCTTACATAAAACGTACAGTCCATCAATCGCGCGCATTTGTTTGTACAGCTTTGATATTCCCAAAAAAAGTATATCACGGCCTTTTGCCTGTGCACGGAGCGTTATGACGTCACAACGCCCATGTGAGACGCAGTCCTCAAATTGCTCTCTTAGGTAGATGGCAACGCTGTACAAACAAGACCGCGCTATTGATGGACTGAACGTTTTTATGCAAGACCCTGTAACATAAACTCCATTGAAGTCACCATACTCTGTAATTTCTTTCCGGCTTCAATGAGTAGGATGACAGTACTGGTTGCCATTCGAAACTTGAATATTTGTGGTCTATGGATCACTGGTGAGTAAATAGTAATTTGAAAGTGATCAGTCTTTCGTAGTACTTACTTTATGTAGTCCCTAAAAATGGAGTGAGTTTTAGTACCACTTATTAGAAAGCGTTTATATAGCTAATAACTACCTGTAAGCGTTTGTCCAATGCACATCCGTCAATCTGTCGATCAATATGACGGTCGTTGACCGCCTTCAAGGCCACGCTGGCATTTACTTAGGTAAGTTGACTGCTATTATGTACCTGGCTTAGCAAGCTCCATTCAGCTGGGATCTCTATACATTTCCTAAAATCACAAATTTAATACCATATGTAGTCCCATATGTTATAAAATATAAGTCTATTTAATATCTATTTATCTGAATAACTATAGGATAAAAATGGCATAATCGTTATCGGCCATGGCTTGATGTTATCTGCCATTGCTGTATCTGCACAGCCACAAAAATGCGGTCACCCCATGGCTTGTGCATGTCTTTACACTCTTTCTCCAGACACCAACAAGAGCTCTTCAAGTAGAACTGACAAATATGATATATCATCTTGTGAATTAGATGATGAATTATATATCACTTCTAATGAATATCCAGTTAAAAAGGAAATGTTAGAAGCCCATTCTTTAGCTGCTGGAAGTTCAAAAGAGAAAAGGCATGGTCTTACTGGGATAATTCCAGGGCCTACATCTGCTTTCTCTGATATATTTGCAATTCTTCAAGAAATGATAGAATCTCCTACAGATACAGCATTTGTATTCATAAGAATCCAACAGGATCTTTTCCATGCATTTCTCATAATTCCAATTTCTGTTAACCCTCTCATGGTGCTATTGAATTAGACCCAGAAACCCTCTTCTTCGATTTCAACTGAAATTGCTGTATCCTGTGATCTGTTAATCCAACTTCCAGAAAAAAATTTACCAACAGAAGAACCATCTATCAAGCTTCAGCCACAAGTAGAATCAGCCCTAACACTGTATGTATCCAGAGTTCTCTCACTTCTAGAATATTCATGGTTGACCAATTTTGGAAAATAACAGGAATGACAGCATATGCCTGATACTGCTGTGTCTTCAGTGTGAGTAGTTAGGTATATTTTATGATTGTAATAGAGCTTATTGCCATTTACAGTGTGGATAAGCAGGTCAAGCATCAATATGTTACTCAAAACTGGAAGCATCAGACAGTGAGTAAATGCTATTATTGCTTGAAAGAAAGTTGCTGTCATGAACTTGTTTCCAGGGTATAACCTAGAGGTTCTGGGCAGATAGAATACACAGTAGGGCCAGGGAGGAATACCAGAGACTCCAGATATAACTCCTGAAAACACATTTGAGCACTACCAAGGATTGAGGGCTAGAATAGACAACAGCTTCAGCTTATGTGCTGTGCCTCCTTTTTCCTAACATCCAATTTACAGATTACAGTGAGTGAGCTGATCCAGAGAAGAGGATTATCAATACTCAACTTCCTGACTGGAGATTAGGTCAGGAGGGATCACCAGAGACCAGAGATCTTGTTGAGCATGAAGTATGATGATGATGAGGGAATTAACAAGTGGAGATGGTCAAGAGTATTCAGAGGTAGCTTTAACCACTGATTAGAGAGTGGAAAGATGTGCAATTAACAAACTGCTATATTACAGCACATTTGAAGTACTTAAAAACTAGAGAACCAGAGTAAATACATAGGTACTTAAAACATACTAATGAAGTGGAGAAGTAAGTGGGTCAAAGGAAAGAGAACATATGACAAAGACTAAGGAATATAAATTAAATCTTAATGCAAAAAGACTTGCTACAAAAAGTATAGTGTATGTGGCTGCAACAAAATAAGTACAAAAATGGAAATGGACTGGAGTAATCCTGAGTAAACACCAGAGGCAAGCAGGAAGTCAGGAAAGTGTCAGGATTGATTGTGAGCAGTCCAGAGATGGTGTGTTCTGTGCCATATAGGGATATGATAGTTGCTCAGGAAGCAGTAATATTCTAAACTGTCCAGAAACATGCACAGCACCCTGCAAGATGTGTAGGCAATATAGTGGATGTCATGATGTTGATCATAGATAAACATGCACTCAAGATATGAACAGCATTGGTGGATAATTTTGCAGCTTTGTACATCTTATGAAATGAGATAATAGCTCATTGAATAGTATATTTCTGCATTAATAATCTATATTTTCTACTACATTTGTATTATTTATACAATTGACCTTTTATTCCCTTATGCTATTGCATTATAAACTCTTCTATCATCAAATAAATTCACTGGAATCCTCCTAATTGAGGGAATTTTTTGCTGGGACACACCCAGTAAAATGAGAGTTAAACCCAAAGAAGTACTGACCATCTCATCTGTGCCTAGCCTGGAACAGTCCAGTGGATTCCGGCTATTTGCGCTAGACCCGAATTTCCCACACGTATCCGCTTGCTGTTGCCTTTCCCTTCCTCATCAACATCGGCATTCATGCTTCGACTAGTCCGCCGCACCCAATGCCGATTACCGCATCCTTCTGCACACATTATCCCGTATAATTTACGGCCGAAATCCCGCTTTATTTCGATCCCAACTACAGAAGACCCCCGCCCAGAAGAGATTCCCGATTTCGGTGACTACAGCGTCATTCTTCCTGAAGAACCCTTCGTTTTTGGAGTATCCCATATCAAACTTCGTACAGTCCCTCCTGGAATCTTAAGGCCTCAGTATGTGTTGCATGGAGGCGAAGAACTGGATGGAACTGAAATACCGAGGGAACTGAAGATACGGCTTGGTGGAGAAGAGGAGAGGCGTTTAAGAGAAGCCGCGCGTTTGGCAAGCAAAGTCAGGCAGTTTGCTGGAACTTTGGTGAAGGTACGGCACGATCATTGCACATTCTGTTTGATATTCTTTGCTCACTGTATTGCAAATAGGTGGGCGTAACCACGAACACCATTGATGAGGCTATTCACGACTACATCTTATCCCATTCTGCTTATCCCTCTCCCCTTCTTTTAATGGGATTTCCGCGATCATGTTGTACTAGGTGGCTTTTATTGGTTCATCCAAAACCCAATTGAACACTAATATCGTGATTTCAGCATTAACAACATCATTGTCCACGGGATTCCAGACAAGTGCGTAAACCATCTTAGTCATTTTCCAGCATCTTTAGTAATTGGGAGCATAGTCGACCTCTTAAAAATGGTGATATCGTCAACATCGACGTTTCTATCTATCTTGACGGTTTTCATGGAGATACATCTCAAACTTTTCTTGTTGGCAATGTCGTGCGTATCCCGCTTCCCTTTAAGGCCTCCAGTATCAGATTTCGTCAGCTTCATTGACTGCATATCATTGACTTCGTCAGACTACATTCTAATTCTAATGACATAGGACGAAAGAGGCCGTGATCTCGTATGCACCACCAACGAAGCCCTCGAGGCAGCTATCCAAGTGTGCGGCCCGGGAACACCATTCAAGTCAATCGGGAAGGCAATACATGATTTGATTCGAAATAAGGACTATTCCATATCCTCCCAGTTCACGGGCCATGGAATTGGAAGACTCTTCCACGCTCCTCCGTGGATTCTTCATCATTGTATTCACATCATTCATCTCGTAATAGTTTGGAATATGACTGATACATCTTAACTATTTCCCAGCGAATGACGAACCAGGGAAGATGATCCCTGGCCATTGCTTTACCATTGAAGTATGTGTGCTATTTCTGCAAGATTAGCGTCCTCTCTGACACGCAGATATCAGCCAAGTATAGTTCAAGGCTCCAATCCCCGAGGGTGGATATTCCCTGACGGCTGGACGACATCAACGGAGGTAAGAAACATTCGACTTCAAGCTATGTTTTCCATTGCAACAAAACTAAAAGTTTATTTTATTGGGCGTAGAATTGTGCACGAAGTGCACAAGCAGAGCACATGGTGCTCATTACAGAAAAGGGGGCGGAAGTTCTTACCAGATAACCTGCTGGAGATCCGCGTACTATCGCTACAAAACTACTCTTCTTCCAGAAGATTGGAGTTCTGATTTGGCGGGATGCAATGACGATCAAGTTGGAAATGGAAGCCATATATCAAATACAATCAGTACAAATGGATTATCGATGCGCAATAGGTCGGATATTTTGATTCACACAATTCTGAATCCACCCGTGCCGTTTTAGTTAATATCCTATATATTATTATTTTAAGCATACAGAATGGTCGCTGGGTGCTTCTTGAGGTTGGTTGAAGTTTTCTTGCAGTATCTAAGCATCAAAAAAGTCCAACGTTGTACTGGTCATAGACATTATTTGTGAATTATATGAGCCTTGCTTGCGTATATGAAGGATCGCCCGACAAGCTAATATCGAATGCATAACACGTTCGAACCTGCTTGGAATATTCATGTGAGGACATTTCAGTAGGTGAAGTATATGAAAATGCGTACGTGGTTAGCAGGTTTATCAAATCGAGCTATGCAGTAAAATGAGTCTGGATGTACACTAGTTCGAACTGGGCATTTGAGCTCACTGGCAGCATTCTTATTAACATAACGTTTAAAAGGGAGAGGACTATTGCGATAAAAGAAATATTATAAAATTATCAAAGAAACGCTCTATGAAGTACTTACGGACGAGATAAAGGTAATAAGCAACCCCTTTTATAAGAAAATTATGAATGTGTGTTGTAGATGAATATGCATTTCTCACCTTCAACGAAAATCACTTTGATAAAGGATGAATTGCTTCCAGTCCGGACTGTTTAAATTACCAAGAGTAAGCAACGTTGCATGGCTGGTATGTTAAATATAGTTGAACATACAGGTGCGAAATGCTTGGATGGCCATGAGTACGAGCATTCCTTGAAGCGAATAAGAGTCGTCAGCTTATTGATATACCTGAGAATGCGAACGTTTTACCAGATTCGTAGACTGTGAAAAGAACCCAGTTGACAAATGTGAAGGACGTTACGTTTTTAGTAGCCCCAACGGTGCAGCCGCCGAAAATGGGGGTGGAGTCCTCGACTTGGAAAATTTAACATATCCGTTCAGTCAAATTGCACGAGGAATCAATCGAGGAAGCTTACATGCGATAGCGTTAAGTGTCAACGCCGTATATACGCACACAGTAGTCCAGATTGCAACGAAGAAGATAGGCAAGCCTATTGAGAGTCGCTTATCCTTTCCGCACATAGCCCATGTTCTTAATGTTAAGAGCGCTGGAGGAATAAAATAATGGTCCAGCTCAACTAGCAGGATTGATAAAAAATCCATGAAGACTTACCCTCGGCCATACCAACTCCAAAAATAAACATCCCTGAAAGCGCAAAGTTCCAAATGTGATTAAATTCGTCGCTGCTATTGGAGGAGTCTTACATGCTGATGTTCGATACGATAGTTGGCAAGTCTTTTTTGAAATTCCTGGCATTTGATCTCCTGAAATACAGAGATAAGGGGACTAGTACCGATGCATAAAAGCATAATCCTCACGATAAATTACAATGGCCGAATCGACGAATGGTAGATATCTCGTGAGGAGGAATAGGACTTTGGCCGAGCTCCAGTCCGAGTGCCATATGAGAGTCAACTCCATATCGATTGTCAAAGCAAAGTGGTAAACCTAGTAGACCAAAATTCCGTTAGTAGCATCTCAATAACGTGAAAAACAGAGCCTAGTGACCAGTATCATTAAACTTGCAACTGATGAGACGTTTAAGCCTAATGGATTAATATATGGTAAAAGAGGATCGTAGACACACCATTGAAGTACTGAAAGGCAATCGTCGGTAAGCGAAAACTGATAACAACAGATTGAACCAACTGACATGTAATACTCTCAAGTGCACAAGCGTATCAAATAGCAGCGAAGGCGAAGGGGAGTCCATCAATGCATGGGAAAAGATTAGACATCACAAGCCGTGTAAAGCAGCACGTTAAGTATGCCGGCGTGGCCCCTGGCATGTTCTGCAGTTACTGGATCGAGAGATGTCAGCACTGCCGAGACTCATTTCAATAGCATGCTGTAGCCTATGGGAAAGATTTAACCCACGACTGTCCATATATATCAGATAGAAGGAACAAGAGCGATGATAAGCAGCCTAGGTTAGACTAAGATTATCACAAATTCCTCCTATCTGATATTTAAGGACAGTTATATGGATAATTCTTCTGACAGATTGACATACATAATAGGAACGAGTACATTTTGAACATAACTTACATGGCGTATGCAATGTAGCCGGATCACTGAGCTGAGCAAGGGCGCCTAAGCGACGTAGTGTTTTTCTTGTGAATACTAACAGGAAGTATGATTTAGGCACATACAGAACATCATAGACTATTCAAGCGGGAAATCATCCAATTAGAAGGCCTGGTAATAGATCTGTGGCAAAGCCTTGTAGACAGTACAACTATCTCAGGGCGAAGAGAAGTTTTTCCGGGGGCAGAGCGTGCGGCACCGAGTCAGAACTGCCAGTGTCTTGATCATTGTCGGACCGATCGGTGCTGTGAAGTGGCAGTCTTCTCGAGCAATGACCGCTCCTTTAGTATGAGCAAATCGAGGCATTTTTGTTATCATTCACCGAAGATAATAATTCTAGCACAGCATTATAAACGCAAATTTTGTTTGGCCATTTCCTTGAAGGCAAACAAAGGGCCATTCACATGCTGAATTAGGGTTGGCTTCAAGCCAACTTCAAGCTTCACGTTGCATTCTAAATGTTGGAAATATTATGAGCTTGCCGTGCATCCCGGGATGAAAGTAGGAAAGGTACAGCGCAGTACATCGCCCATCTTAATTCGTATATTTTTTCGATATTCATACTTAACATTTGTTTCATTTATTTACTTATAAACGACGTAGCCTACATTTGTATCTTCGCTCGTTTTATACCCTTATAACTTTTCCCCCTTGCTGGGATGTCATTTTAACACCAAATTAGACTTCATTGTCTGAATTCCGGTCTAAGTTCTACTTTTCTATATCAATGTCATGTTATAGTAAGTATTATAGCAATATTTCTACAAGTCACGAATATCGTATGAATTTGAACTGGCAGTGAAGCCATCGCATACGTGTCGTAGATCTGTCTTCCGACAATGCGAAACTTGTTTTTGCTCTAGTGGAAGACCCTGGAGCACTGCTATACTTCTTCAGCGCCTCTCCGGAAGCTTATTGATACTAAATCTTCAGGAGAATCGCATTCGAAATTTTGCGAAGCTTGCTCACGTAGATGAAGTATGACGCGGCAAGCTAATATCGAATGTATAACGCGCTCGAAGCTGTCTGACATTTGTCAGACACAAACCTGTTATCTTGGAAATCACATACGTTGTCAAGAGATTGAAATAATCAATCTATAGCGGTAGTTGGAAAATGAGTATGCTATTTTTATTATAATATGCGCGAAAGG
Organism: Nidularia sp. FH-822889; assembly: GCA_036937115.1. NCBI lineage: Eukaryota > Fungi > Basidiomycota > Agaricomycetes > Agaricales > Nidulariaceae > Nidularia > Nidularia sp. FH-822889. The sequence goes on from JASFDF010000229.1 coordinate 31,148, forward strand.
CTTACAGGAAGCTTTATAATTAGAATGGCATTCAGCAGCGAGAACACTGCGGATAGTCGTTAAAAGGACCCGGTAAGTTAATAAACATTGCGTACAAAAGAGATAAAGATAGTAAGCAACGCCTAGTGGATGAACTGTTAAGCAATTCTGGTCGCTGAAAGTTATGAATATGGTGTTCATACCTTCAACAAAAACGATTCTCATAAAGGATGAGCTCGAAGACTTTCTACTTCTGCCTATTTCATGCGTCAAAATTCGTTAATTTAAACCTTCAAATAATTCACAAGCTCACAGGTGCGAGCGGCTTGATTGACCATTAAGCTTAACATTCCTGAAAAGATCTGATTAATAAAATATAGCATGGGTAAGGAACTCTAACTGAAAGAACTATACCGAATTCGTAAAACGCAAAAAGGAACCAATTGATGAGATCAAACGACGCTCGACTTCCGCCTGCTGTGGCTGGACACCCACTGAATAAGGGAGATTCAGAGGTTTCAACTTCAAAATAGGCAGTAACAGAGAGGATTAGAATTTTAGTACGAGACACAGAAAGTCGGCATGCGTGCCTCACATATTAGGGTCTGAAATGAGATAGTCGTGTTGGCAATAATGCTGCCCCATATCACCACGAAAAAGATGAACAAGCCTAATGAAAGATTTCTGGATTTTCCGCATACAGCCCATGTCCTGATAGTTATAAGCACTTGAAATGTAAAAGAATATATTAAGTGAAATGGAAACAAATTTATTAAATGAGATCAGTGCAAGAGTCTACCTTCAGCGGCTGCCATCCCAATGACAATAGTCCCTGCAATGAGTTGGTATCATTTAAGAGAGAAGGGGTATGAAATAGTGACATGATATTTAACGAACATGTTTCGATTCGATACGAGTATGCACATGCTTGGGGTGAAATGTCTGCCTTGTGGTCCCCTTGAGTGATGCCCTATTCACAAGACTGTATGGAGAATAGTGGGAAATACACACTATATAGAACAACGACGGAATCGATGAAGGGAAGATATCTTGTAAATAATAGCAGGGCCTTGATGAAACTATGTTTTGATGTCCATATGAATAAAACCTCCATGTCGAATGTTATGAGGAAGTCATATGCCTAAACATACGGTGAATCATTCTGTTGGGTTCGAAATTGCGTATAAACCAACCAGTATCGCTAAACTAGCCACTATTACATGGCTGTTTAATCCGGAATCCACTTAAATAAAGATATTGGCATACCGTTCAAAGACTATGTTGCATCAATTTAGGTGAAACAGTGTGTGAGAATGGACGAAGAAACGCACACGCTGAACTTGTATGTGCGCTAAGGAAGCGAACAGCATTTGCGGTCCAGGCAAAGAATCCATGGATAGGAAATTGAGGAAGCAACAAGTTTTCTGAGGGAAGAGTCTGTAGTCGAGTCATCCCAGGGGGATCTTTGTGTTTGGACGTTATATGCTGCCAAATTACTTGAATAGACGCCTGTGAAGTTACCATCTGCCAAATTAGAACGGCCACGAATGGACATCATTCGCACAAAACCGCACCAATTATAGCACGGGGAGTGTATGTATCCGACAGGGAAGCGAGTAAAGCTTTATTGTCGACTTACAGTACTTAACGTCTTGGCAACAGGTGCAGAATGGAATTATATTTGCAATGTGGTCGTTCACTGGCAATGGATAGTTGCCATAGGAGTGAAAATTGGCGTACAGGAGAACAAAGCTTAAGACTTCGCGCCATGGATACATATCGAGGTGCGATGTCCTTCCTGTCGAACGGATCAAAGAAACACATAGAAAGGGGGCAATCTTGTATATCACTCTGCGATGGAAAGTACGTATATCCAACAGAATGTGTTTCGCAGAAGCTTAAACCTTGTGAAGAAGAAAGGCGCATTTTTCCATAGACGCTGGAGTATCACTTCTTGAGCTCACGTATCGCCACTAGAGGACATGTCCGTCCGATGCCCGCCCGTCATTGCAACAAAGTACATACGTGTTTCGAGTTCGCTAGAGTATCTAGCTGTCCAGATAATCGAGAGCTGACATGGATATAATTAGAATGAAGAGTTATCAGCTCGAATCCGATGGCTTACTATTTGGTGTGCTCTTGGCGTGCTCTAGTGAGCTCGGATGTCGGCATAAGTTCTAGAGGTGAGAAGAGCTCATTGTGATTCGACTACAGTCGCGGACAGACAAAGTCAACAACTTTGATATCTCGGTAACCACTCAAAATTTTGGCGATAAGCTTTCGATAAGGCAGCACTATATCCTCCCACCACCTCAGATGCCTCCTGCCCTTTCCAACGACCTGAAAGATTGGACCGTAAGTTGGTATTATGAAGATCAAATGACCATGCAGGATATAGCTCAGCATGCTCAATGTTCCGTTGGATTCATTTCAATAGTTCTACAAAATCAGCATGAATTTGGCGTAGTCAATAATCCATTCAAGTGATTAGATGACGGTGATCTTAAATTCCTTGATACAATGACCAAGGCAAACCCATCTCTTTACCTGGAAAAGATGCAGAAGAAATTATTCGATGTACGCAGAGTTGACATCTCGATTGCAACCTATCACGCACTCTTGCTTCAGAGCAGGTGTCTCGAAAGGCTGTAACCAAAGCAGCTGCCAAGCGCGACGAAGAGCTATGTACAATATAGGAGACAGATATAGAACAATATACCGACCTAGAGCTTTTCATAGCCCTCTATGAAAAGCAGAAATATATGTGTATAGTTTGTGACGAAATGACTACGCCGTAGTTGAGGTATTTCAGCAAGAAAAACATCACGGTAATCAATCTTATCTAAGCCTTATAGTCTTTGTTTGGCTGTGGGAATAATATCACGTGATACGTTAAACGAAATTCGGTGTTCACAGAATTATGCAAACAGCAGCAGAATCTTGATCAGCTCGGCGAAATACGTCGAAAAACATATCTCCGAAGTTTTTCCCACGAGCCGTTTAGATCGGCCAAATTTTTGACCAAAATCAATGACATTTTAAGTACCTAAGTTGGGTGAACGATGGCATCCAGGTGCATCATCGCACGCTGGGAAATTGTGCGATGGCCTTCTGCTTGCGAACTGCCCAGGCGGCGGCCTTTCCGGACAGCAGAGCTCGGTTCCATAAATTGCCAGGAACGATTAATGAACCTCTGAATGACATCAGCAGTCAAGCGCCGCTTGCTTTGCGTCCTCGAATATCTTCTGAACTTGATGATATCGATACTTGACCCATCCCCAGTACTGAAGGGTGAAACATTAGTTTTAAGGGGGTTCATGGAAATCTTAAATTTACCATTTCAATTGGATTGAGTTCACAGTGGAACTTGGGGAGGAAGATATATTCATGACCAGCTTCTTTGATAAGGGTCTCGAGCATCGAGACCTGGTTCGTAATTCACTGATTCCGAAGGCCAGTAATGTTTCTCTTCTTCTTGTTAGATATACGAAGAATAATCAACGGTTCCCAGCAGGGACAGTGAAATTTGGGAATTTTTTTGGTGGAAAACGGCTCGTGAAAAGTCCACCAAACTTTGGGATCATTCTGCTCTTCAAAAAAGAAAGCGATTGCGCTATTTTTCATGATTTGATTGATTTTTTAA
>JASFDF010000230.1:0-29428 GCA_036937115.1 Nidularia sp. FH-822889
CTACATACTCTAAAATAACATATATGTAGGCATTAGGAGGTAGCTAGTGATTGAAAGTGAAGTAAGAGTGTAAACTCTGAAGTTTGGGTGAACTGTCCAAGCATTACCAAGGTATTTGAAGCTCTGATGATCCCATGACTCTCATTGGCTATCTAATTTCAACATGAGCCAAACAAACAAAATGGTTCAACTTGCAGTGGACATGTCATATTCTTGGTTCTTCCCTTCTCTGTTGTTCTCTTGCCACCTCTTGTCTTATTATTCTCATGAACATTGTTGCTCCCTTTCATGTCTCCTGCTGACATGCCCCTTCTCCTCATTGAATTGCTCACTACAAGAAGTTGCTCGAGTATCAGTCACTGATTCAAAGGTTAGGACAAGTCAATGGAAAGCATATGATGTAGTGACTACTGTAAGCCCCCACATTCAACTTTATGGATTTCTGGGACACTCTAGTAGTGTCCCATGTTTTCTCTTCTCGCTTCATTGGCTTTCATAACACATATGCTAATCAAACCCCCATTCTCTAGACTCCACTTCAAACAACAGACATGACATTGTCATTACTCACCTATTTGCTGAATGTATGTTACAGTTCTCCTAGCTCTGTGATCTACTTGACTTAACACACTGCCAGCACCTGCCCACAAGAACCCTCAATACTCACATGCTTGCAGCCAGGCTGTTGACATATTACCCATGGAATTGATGGTAGCAAAAGTGAGTCCATCCCTGGCATGAAGGACAATGATGACAAACACTCAACAGACTGAGCTGGAAGGCATGGCCTAGCTATGTATTAATGATGTGGATGAGGGGAGGTGGGATGCAAAGCAGCACAGTGGCAAAGAGCATTGCTACCAAGGTGGGTACATGATTGCTCTAATCTTCAATGCCCTTTACTTCATACTAACACATTCTGATTGGCATTACAGATATTATGCATCCATGCTTCATCCCCATCTTTCCAATTTTGATAATCTCAGTATCCTGAATGTGAGCTACCTGTCATTGCAAACATATTTCTTCTCACCCTTGGCTGTGTGAAGGCTTCGATTTCATGGAAGACAGATGTTGTGAACATGAGAGGTAGATGTTGTAGATGCTAGAGTTATTTGAAGTAGTGCTACTTAGGGTTGCTACATACAGTACTCTCCGAATTTTTTATGTTGTAGAACCATTGCAATCTAAATTGCTTCAACTTTATGTCTTAAGTTTAAGCTCAATACCACAATTGATATGTGTGTTCGGTATTTGTATTGAAAATGGTTGTAAATTTATGCCACTGAAACTTAAATGAACCAAATTAAACTTCGCCACAAGCAAGGACTCGTCATTTGGTAAATTTTGTCAATGATGCCAATTATGCATAATTGCGTAAATTACTCTTAATTCACATCATTTCTACTTTATTTTCTTTCATTGGGTACATTTTACTATGTAGGAGTTTCCTGATGCCGCCCACGTTCAGCTAAGACCCGTTATCCGAGGAGTTCTGCTTACCCGACGTCCGCGCGATAGCCAAAACCGAGGATAAATCTACGTCCGTACTCGACAATTTGTAGCCTGGAAATATAAATCTTAGTGATAAAAGCGATCTAGAGGTTACGATGAAGCTACTATAAACATATTATCAGCCTGACTGCTCTTGGTGGGCTATAGTCGCACTCACAGCCACGCTACATGTGTCTGAACTGATGGTGTAGTATGAGAGACGGTGAGATAGGACGAGGCAAGTAGGCTAGGCAGAGGCATGAATTGCAGCCATGAAGCTGTGGGTTGTCGGCGGGCGTAGTAAATTCACGATAAATTTAACATCCTAGACTATGCGAGATGAAAATACATCTGCTTGCCTCCTGGAATCCAGAGAAGCGATCGCTCACCTAGACTATCTATCTACTTGCCGGGGCATTCGGCCAGAGCTTTTCGGATATGCGTGCGCGATGAATCAAATTTTCCGAAGACAACGATTCGACCACTATAAACAAAGAAATTTCGGAGTGAACAATGGGACGGACGTCGGAGGAAGAAGGCCGTAATGTTAGCAACATTCGAGGTAAACACGCACCTGCCTCCACTTCGAAGGGTCCAAGAAGGGCCCGTCGGCAGTTCCAGTGGCTCCAATTAAAAATATCTTAGAGTCAAAATTCCGACGAGCCAGAGGGAAAACATGCTGGCTATTTCCGCTGATGAACAACGTCCAAATGCGTCTAAAAGAGAAGAATTACACAGCTCTACGTTAGGGATTCAGATTTACACAAGTCTTTGAGGCCCAAGACGCAATCCTAAGTTATGAAGTGTTCAGTGAAGATGAGCTGAAGTTTAAGCTAGACTACGAGGAGTCGCTGCGCGTGCACAGAGCATGGCAAATAAGCCCCAACAACGCGCCAATGGCACTGTTGATCGGAAACTCCAAACGATCGTTGCTGCCATCATCATGAGCGGGTGCACTGGCACCGGACACCACTGGCCCTGTATTGTCCGATGACTACATGTACAAGGCTCTACATAGCCCTGATTTCCATTGCCGGTCAGGAATAGGACGATAGAAACTCGGGATAGGAGGTGAGTACACTGTACTTTTAGTGCTAGATGTCCGTCGTGAAAGCCCTGGCAAACTGCGACACAGGAATCAATAACTACTCCGCAGAATACCCTAGAATGATACGCGTAACACGTTATTAAAATCTCTTTCCTGCCGACTCCACTGTCGCCATACCGCACCGCCTTATACGTGTTCCGAAATACATCATAATGATACTATCTCCGGACTCACGTATTACCAGCCATTCAGTTCAGGACCGGTTCTACATATAAAGACAACGCAACAGACCTCAAGTCCTCACGATACATACAGAACAACTCGCATCGTCACCCACTTTTACGACCCACCCCCACCGAATCTTTTACGACTCAAAGCAAACCTTTTACGACCTACTCAACCGACTACTCTAACGAACAACACTTCAATCCTCTTTATCCGATCATCATGAAGTTCTCGGCTACCACTCTCCTCTCCACGATTCTCCCTCTTGTCTCATATGTTCTTGCTGCTCCTGTAGAGAAGCGCGACGTATACGCACCTCCAGTTCTAACGCCCACTACTGGTGATGTGTGGAAGATCGGCAGCCTCCAGAACGTCACTTGGTAATTCTCCTTAGCTAGACGTTTACTGCTCCGGGGGACTAACCACGATATGTAGGGATGTCTCGAGCCCACCTCAGCAAATCACAAACCCGATTGGAAAGATCATTCTCAAGAAACCTGATGGTCTTCTTGACATTGGCACGTGTTTTTATGATGTTCTATATTCAATTACAATCTGTCTAATTTTACATCCTTGCAATAGAGCATCCTCTCGCACAACAATTTGAGATCACCAATGGCATTCAAGAGATCACAGTTCCCGACGTGCCTCCTGCAACTGGGTACTCTATCGTCGGTAAGTCGAATATGCAGTTCGTACCACGATGTCGAGATTGACTGTAAATCCAGTCTTTGGCGACTCTGGCAACAGTGGAAAGGAATTCACGATCACGAACTAATGATGAGATGAACGTGAAACGTTGCGCGCGCCGCCCAGAAAAGAATGGTGTTTACTCTACAAAAGCAGGCGCCTTGTGGCCGAACAATAATAAATATTCATGATACCTAAGGACTCGCACTGCATCACACTTGCCATTGGACAATCTGTAACAACGCCCTCTTTACTGCATTGTAGCGATATTTTTTACCATAAAACTGTATGCAAATATTTCCAGAGCTCGTCTTATCGCAGTCGAGACTCAAATTGCCCACTACGGTGAGAGAATACCGAATCCCGACAAACTTGACACCTGTCAGGTGAGGAATGTTGTTGATTAGAGTCACATGTTATGCGTAGCCGACAATACATAAACCAAGAACCGAACATACAGACGGTTCGACGGTTTGTTCTCCCACCACGGTCCACGTCGAACGTCTTTTCAACCACAGACGCTCTCATTATGCTTGCCTTTACGATTCTATGCTTCACTTTCTTAGTATCCTTCGTGCAAGCTTCGCCGTTGAGGCAGCGGGATGTCTGGGCCCCTCATATCACGAGCCCTACCGCGAATATGGTATGGACTGTAGGAACTAAGCAGACTGTCACCTGGTACGTTAGCTTTGACATGTAATGAAAACTGTGCCATAACCATCGCTTCTAGGGATACCTCGGACAAGCCTGCTCAAATTACGAACCCGAAGGGACAAATCATCCTAGGACATGAGGAGAATGGGAGCTTGAACCTTCAGTTCAGTAAGTGACACGTTTACTTCGTTTATAGCAGTTGTGCTCTTTGCGCAGCTCTATTCCCATGACATGCCATCCCCATTCAACATGGTGATGCAAGTCATGGTCTGAAATGAACAGAAGCTTATCGTCATTCTCGTAACTTCCAGATAGCCCACTGGCTCAGAACTTCCTGCTTACGGACGGCAAGGTGGAGCTCACGGTCCCTGATGTCCCTCCCCGCAGTGATTACTTGATCGTTCGTGAGTGTCCCTTTCTTCAACTTCAACTTCTCATTATGAAGCTCATCGCCATCTAGTATTTGGTGACTCCGGCAATACGAGCCCCACATTTGTAATCGCTAGCATCTCGGGCGGATCCTCTTCTACAGCCTCAAGTATAGCTACCAGCGAGGCAGTAACGACCTCCACCTCCACGCTTATCACAAACCCCATACCTATCACGGGGAGCACAATCACCGGGGGTGTGCCAACTACCTCCACATCGTTGTCCATCACCGCTTCGGAGTTCACTACTACCGCCTCCAGCTCTGCTCCGCAAACGACGTCTACCGCTCCTGCTTCCAGCTCATCGTCCACAACTTCTGGAACTTCTTCGAAGCCTTCATCCACCGGAACAGGCACAGGAACATCTGCCGCGTCGATCACCACCACTACCACCAGTGGCGCATGGTCGCTTCACCATACGGGACCACGGAACCTATTATATGCCGGCATGGCTTCTTTCGTCTTGACTCTTGTCATTTAAGCCGGGTTCGCCTGAGCTTTTCCTTCGCAAGTGCGAAGTTGGATAACCCGCATGACCCAATTGCATGGACATTCCTATTCCCCACTCACGCATTGTACCCCCATCTCCTACGACGCCTGCATCTGCAATGCTATGTATACCTCACGAACAACCTAATTACGTCTTACGCACATTTTCGTTCCAAGTGCCATCGCTTTGTCTGGACACTTTGTATCATGATTTTACATCTTCACGAATATATCCTTCTGGGTTTTTGGGTTATATGTATCATGCTTGTTGCGGGGCCACTAGTAAGCTCAGACTTTCGTAATGCACCAGGAATGAAACCACAAGTGCTAATCATGGTATGCTAGCATGTGCATGTGGTCATTAACAGCAATACACAAGAAAAGGTAGGAGTCAATTACTGCTTCACTAGGTTAAAAAAGATAAGTAGAACGCGTCAGCTATGTCAGGAAGGCAAGTCAATATCAGGTCCTCAATCTTCAGATACCTGCGAACGTCGCGGATGTCTAAGATGATTATTCACCCACCATTTCGGTATGTATCACATCACTAAAGTTGTAGTTTGTTACAATCGTGGTTTGATCGTGACTGAGGTTTCTTAATCCCAGTTGCGCCAGGTAAAGGCTTCCTCTTCTTCATTAACCTCTTCGTCGAATTCGGACCCTTTCTCTCTTTCGCCGACCATGAGCTTCCATAGAACCTTTAGCTCTTTAGGCAAGCCGCTCCGAAGGAAGTAACTCTGGCATCATTTTGATACAGGACCTCACAAAATGCGGAATGGAGGCGCAAATTGTTCGTATTTGGAGACAGAATGCCATAGTCAGCAAGGAACGTAAACTCACTGGCGTTCGGACGAATGTAATCTTGTACTTCAGGATGGTGCCAAATCTTGAGTTAGCCTTTCTTAGCACCTTCCTAAAAATCGGGAATATTAGTCAGATAAGTACTCGATTTCATAGAGATATTTACCCATCACTATCGACGAGTGACACCAAACTCCGTATACCAAAATGGCATTTTCAGGACGATAGGGAGCGTAGCTGGTTGGTTTGGGACGACGGTACAATGGGACTTCTTCAGAGAATCGATTGATGTCTAAGTTGACGTTCCAGTTGGTATCGAATCCCCAGCCTTTGAGGATTTTTACTGTTAACTCAGGATCGACCTGTCTCCAGAAAATCAGAATGATAGAGTAAATAATATAAAATTATCAGATGCTTTACGATTTTCGAAACATCTTCATGCATTGGAGCCTGGAAATCAGGAACAATTGACATAACACTTAAGTCCATATTTTTTTCCAGTTGTTTTCTTCAAGGCATCTGAATCGTAGTCGTAACCCCCCGGTGGCTGGATCATAAAAACACAGCATGTCGAATTCGTGAGACACCGCGCAACGGGTATTCTTGACACATTCGCAACTGAGAACTCAAAATTCTTACAGTCTTTAACAACGTATTAAAGTTGTTGCGACTCCTTCCTGTGCGGCTCTGATCCTGCTTAACGTTGCAAACCATGACTAAAACAAACACATATGTGCCAGGCGACTCAAAGAAGGATGGCGAATTCTTACTTGGGTAGAACAAATGCAGAAGCTATGCCTTCACTAGATGCCTCAGCAGCCCTTTCGCATTGGCTTCAAGGATAACTGAAACTATGTACACTCGTGCTAAATGCTTGGTAACGCTCTTCAGCAGCAAGAGAAGCAGGTTATCTGACTTGATGCCCGTCTGGGGTCTAGTCACTGGAATTGTCTTTCTTTTGAGCGAATTCTGAACCACAGTCACAGCATGTCGGAAAAGAGCAAGCGAGTATGTTTTAGATGCGCCGTCGTATCCTTGAAGAATGCGGAGAGCCTCGAAGTCGTCGCTATTGAGTTGTTCAGACGTAGCCATTGGATCCACAAAGACAAAAGGGAAACAATTAAGACATAGATCGTATAGTTTAGTAGACCCTCGTTAAACATTTGCCTCAGAGTCTTTGAAAGTGATCTCGAGAACGTACGAAATGCTCAAGATGCAACCATTACTGTCAGAGCCCATCGCCAGAAAAGACGACTTACGTCAGCGGCGGTGAAGGTCACTGGCGGGTCGCGGCTACTGGAGGCTGCGCAGTCCCTTGGCGATTCCTCTCGCCCGGTGTCTCGTAGGATCCGCGGGGTGCCTCATGGATACGGGTGCTTTCCAGGTTCAATTAGGGCGATCCGGAGTGCGCGGGCGAATTCTTGCGAAAACCGACGGCCGTAAAAATATAAAGATCTGGTCATCAGTATCGTACTTTCAGCAGGGCCTAGGCCTAGCAAAGGTTGCTGTTGTTATGCAAAAAGCTTGAGGCTCATACTTGCCGGAAAAGTGCTCAACGTACACACCCACGTCCCGTAATCGGAAACCCAAAACGTGTACAGTGCATTTACGCTTGCTCACTCACTGCAGGTCACAAGGCCAAAAGCAACTTTAATCAAACGTTAATGCAATCAATATAAGTAAGTACGAGATACATCCAGTCGCGTTCTATATGAACACCTATCATTCCCAGAAAGAAGATGCTCGTGGCGATGAAATGCTACAAAAGGTAAGGGCATGAGAGTAAAACGGCTGTCTGAGCCTCAAAATCGTAAGTACAAGCACACGTAAAAATAATAGAACAGGAACGTTAGAGATACAAATAAAGGCAGGTTTTCTTCTATGTAGGCTCATCGAGAGCGTGTCTATTCGTGGTCTGGCGTAGAGGCGTGGAAAGCACCGTAAGACCCAATGGCGATAAAATGATACAGTTAAGGGCAAAGCGTGGAACGGGGGTGGCGCAGGATTGACAGGAAGAAAGCCAAAATATGAGCTACGCTCAAGGATTCCATCCCTGGGGCATGAAGTGCCAGGAGATGCTAAGCACTCCAAGATCAAGACTCCCGAACTTCTGGAACAGAGCCGGGGACATGTCTAAGGGGAAGTAAAGAAGTAAAGAAGTCGGGATCAGCGCTAGTTCGATCTTAAATGAAATGAAATCATACCGAGGTCGTTGTCGCCACATCCTGGACAGCTATCTCGTGTCATAGCGAATGCTGTCTTGCCGTTTGCTGTGATTTGCACGTACTACGAGCACAAGCAAAAATAGATGAGCCTCTTCGACGTGCTGCAAGGAATAAAGTTCGATTACCTGACCACAATTGCCGCCGCCATTGCGATCGTACAGCCCCTTGCCAATGGCAACGATGAGATCGTTGTTGTTGTTCCAGAGACCACAGTTTCCAAGACCTGGACACAAAAGCAATGTTCAGATGAATTCGAATACAGAACACAAAGAGCAACATACCAACATCGAACCATGTGCCCTGCAAGAAGTCAAGTCATTAGAAGCTGGTACGACGATGAAAGACGAAATTTACGTACCCTGCCGTTGCGAGTGAGGCGCTTCTCGAGAGTCACCAGTTCCCCATCGGAAACCGGTGCGGGTGCCGCGAATGCGAGCAGCACAGACGCGAAGAGTGCAAAGACGAGGAGAGCGGCGCGCGACATCATTTCTAAAGAGTTAACTGAAAGAGTTGGAGCTGGGGTGTTGAAAGTGAAGGAGGGGAGACAAAGGTCGACTGGGGAAGGCTATAGTGGATGCTGAAACGGGGACAGGACCACAATCCTTGAAAGCGCAAATCCTGGGGGGCTTTTATACCTCGACAAAGAGGGGTGCGTTATGGCAACGCGTGCCTGCATGGTAGTGCTTAACATCCGGCGCCCCATTAAGGATGGACAACCACTCCGAGGTGGTAGCAGATGGTAGGGTGGTGCCCCATTGGCTGAACCTTGGACCATAGCGCCCGACGGGAAAACGGAACGAAAAAGGTGGGCAATCAGTCACGCTGGGGAGGGGAGGAATCGATTATTTTTTAGGGTCGATGACGCCCCGGACACAAAGGTCACGTCTAATGGTTCGCCCGGGCCTCGGTGGTGCGCTTGTGTCAGTACCCGGGGGTCCGTACGTGACGCGTCCGGACTAGTGAACGTCCGTCGCACTACATATTGCCAAGTAACACGACTCGGAGGTGTCATGCACGATGCAAACTGCATGGCATACCCCTGCGGGGCGTGATTAGATTTCATTTTTGGCATTTGTTATCCACCTACCTTGTGGCCATCCACGAAATTTTCACCGCTTTAATCATACCAGTGTTCAGTCATGACGTGAGGAGATGAGAAAAATAGGAGTAAAAATTACCTGATGATTATCTCACTACCACCCTGGTTATCTAATCTCGGTGATTGCCGGAAATGTTACCGCCAACCCAATTGCCCCTTCCATCATTGTTTTCTTTCAAGTTCCATCTTCTACAAATTTTCCAATGTTTTTCGATCCCCAAAACTCGATTTGTGCGAGGAAAGACCACCAATCATCGTGTGCTGATTTTATCTCCATTCTTGTCACTAATTTGCTGCGCATACGAAGCTCATCTAGACTCACAGTTCGAGCTCAAGCATTTTTTCTCAAGCACGCTCCTTTGTCAATCCATTTCCTGCTTGACCTCTGAACTCCAGTTTCCAAGCTTCTTCCACTCGACTTACACAACTCTGGCTTGGAATGGACTCTCGTAATAGGGTAGAAATATCATCAAATGGTCTTACTGTTTGTTTCTGCCTTATGGTCTCCACGCGCATCGGAAACAGTTGTCATCTTCATTTCCCTGGGAGACGCGTGTATCATTTCCGGGCGATGACTTGACCTGGTCTATACAGTGTGTATCCTTGTTTACTCTTGCTTTGCTGATGCTTCGTGTCCTTTGCTACTGTACTCTTTCAAGGCTCGTGATGCCTCTTTCTAATTTCTACTCGGAGTCATTTCGGAACTATGCTAACACCACCAGTGTGTTATTTCTGTCATTGAATGGCCATTCCCAGCCCCGAACATGTAACCAGAATTCGTGGTGTATTGCCTATGGGTTTCTGGAACTGTTGACATACGCTCTTCATGGCTTCGATGTATACTTGCCACAAATAGCCACCTCATCGGAAAAGGGCTTGCAGCTCCTCAACGAAACACGTGTTTTCTATTTTGAAGGAAAATAACGTCATGTTAATATTACCGTTAAACCTGGATCATTATACACAAACCCTACGCCCTATGCAAGCTCGCACGGACTTACATACACTCCCTCTGCGTAGGCTTGAGCAATAAAACTGCCCACCCTAACAACAAATTTACCCGGAATAATGACGCTGATTCCGTGACTGTGGACTATTATTGTTACTTCAACTCGCGCAGCCCACACAATGCCCACCTCTCCGCATGCGACGTGCTCGACATAATTTGTGACGGTTTCGAGCCTAATGGGCATATTTGATGTCAGATGTAATGGTGCGTTCTGCTTCATCATTCATAAGAGACTCCTCATTTCTACCATTTCCTCATTTTTACCATTTCCCCAGAATTGTACCATGTTCTGTTAATTACCGTCGACACGCGTTCATCGCGTTCCGCGCTAGCTTGATGTTATGCGAATCGTCCCAGCTATGCTATGATTTTATGTTTGGGCCTTTGAAAGACGCAATTTGAACCGGCCTAATAAATCTGAGACTCTCTCAAGGCTTGCAAGGGAGGTTTTTGTCGCCTCTCGGCCGAGCACTACACAATATCTTTGGGCATTAGATCGGTATTATAAAACGTTCTAGGATGATACAATATACTAAAAAAAAACTGATCCGTGAACCCCGAAACATTTTGACACTTACGGACGGCATGAAGCAACATTTTCAAGGTCATTGCCGGTCGACTTTAGGAATGCTGCTAACACCGCTCTGGCGGGTCAGATGCACTGCTAGCACCCCACTATACTGCAAGGGGGAAATGCATGGGAGTACGGCTAAATTTGCCCAATATTTGACAACATTTTACGATGGATTTTCCCTCCAAAGAATATTTAACTAATTTCCTTTATGGTAATTAAAATCGATATTCCGAGAGAGAAAATACGTTGTAAAATGCTGTATAAATTTACCCACGCTTCGATGCATTTTCTTTCGATTTTTCCCCTGCAAAATAGTGGGGTGTCAGGAGTGACGGGCGCGTCGATAATCGCGTCCTGTGACGTCACAACAACTCTCTTTACAGTGGCTGTGCTGGCGCAAACGACCAGAGGCACCGCAGTCGTCAACTTGTGCTAACTTGAATTCGCTTCATCACTGTCGACTATAAACTGGGATTTACGCCTCTACGATACCACACCACGGCCCGATAGCATTTCAAGACAAGACGTACGCGAGTTACATGGCCGCCCAGGGACAACTGTACGGACAATCCCTTCCGGTACGTCGTCTACTGTTCCGAGGACGCAGTCATGAACATCAATGAGATCTCGTGCTCAACTGAGATTCTCAGGACCAAGTAGAACGGATAACGGACTTTTTTGATGCCCAACTTCAACTCATTGGAGATGTGAGTACCATCTGGCCGTAGAACCAATGGAATGTGAAGTGACAACCCATATTCGGCTATGATGCATTCAGGTTCGAGAGATATACCGCGAGCGCACTGCGTTGGAAAGGGAATATGCTTCAAAGCTGATGGTGTTGTCACGGAAGGCGGCTGAGAAGAAAGCAAAGACGGAGATGTCTATCGTACTTGGGGACGATCCGACGAAGGCTTGGGATGCTAACACACTACGACAAAAGTCAGTCTATCAGGTCGTATCTGATAAACATCTAGCTAATGTCCTGCATACAGCACATTGAATGTAGCCTATGATGAGATTATGAATTCTATTGTCAGCACTGCGCAAGATCACGTAGATATTGCGGATGCGTTAAACGCCCAGGTTATTGATGTGCTTGCAGTTATGGGGAAACGGAGTGAGGACGCGAAAAAGAAGGTCCGGATCTTCATATTACACTTCGACAAATCCTTACGTTCTGTGCAGGAAGTGCAATATTTCGAGAAACTCCTCGCAGATAGGAATCGCGTCTATGCAGAACGTCTGAAAGTAGGAATTATCTCCAAATCAGCAATTTGATGTCAATAACTAACGATGGCAAATGATTATCGTGATAGAGCAAGCAAAAGGTAGACTATAGTGCCATAACTATTTATTCTCTAACGTCTTTGGGTAGTATGATGAAGAATGTACAGCAGTGGAGGAATATCGTCAGAAACAAGCAAGGACATCTCTTCTATTAAATATGACCGACTAACACATGCCATTTATGATTTAGGGACGTGCACAAGACGACAGGCATGCTGAGCGAGTGGCTAAACAAACTGAGCAACAACGTCAAGATATGCTCAATAGTAAAAAGTAGGCGGCTTCCATATACATGCCTGTAAAGCAGAACTCATCGATTGGTAATATGATAGCACATACTTGATAGCCACTTCGATTGCGAATAAGGCTAAACAGAAATTCTATAATGAAGACTTACCTAACCTCGAGAATGTAAGTGTCTTTTCATTTTGGTTTATATCTACCTGAGGCTGATTGTAACCCGGACATTAGGAACTGCGTGCGCGATTTATCGATAAAATCTTGTCTCCCAGCTCACAAATTATCTTTTGCAGAAACACTTCAAACCTGTCTTCTCGAACGATTTAGCAAAATTATCATCCACTGTCAAAGCTTGCAATTAAAGCATTTAGACACACTGAAGACTAAGATTGTCAATCTGGAGTCGAAATTTAAAGAGGTGGACCCTCGAAAGGACCAGGATCTGTTCATCGACCATAATATCAGAGCATTTACCGCTCCTCTTGATTGGAAATTCGAGCCTTGTCCGATTCACTATGATACGGTAAGTGCCACTCGCGCACCTTGTCTTGGAACTGGCGACTGCCATTAACGTTCTTGTAATTAACACAGGATGAAATGAGCGTCGAACCGGCACCCAAGGTATTCCTTCAGAATAAACTAAGCAGATCGGGGTCGAAGCTTCAAGAACTAGAACCATTGATGAAAGATAAGAGTATGTAAATTAAAGGACTGCTAATTTTAACTTCCAACGGCGACTTGTATCATAGGTGCAGAATTAAACGATCTCTCAAGGCAGATTTCGACATATGCTCCAGACCACATCCTCGGGACCATTGACAAAATTACTGATGTAAGCGGCATCGAAGTATGCCGAACACCTTTTGTACTAATTTTAATCGACATCATGTTAGAATTATTTGGAAGCCCAACATCAACTAACTTTTTATACCACGTCTCAGTATATCTTGAATGCCGAGGTTGAAGCCATTGTAGCAGCTATAGGAAGTAGGTCTGTTCTTGATATAATATGTATGCTTGCTAACTTTTTTCATAGATGACTTTGGGTCACGGAAACCACATTCATTTAAGAGTTCTTCGTTCTCTATCCCGACCCAATGCGGGTATTGCAAGGTAAATAAATAAGGACTTCGAACTTTGAAAAGGAACTTAAATCCAGACCTTAGTCATCGATATGGGGGTTGAGTAAACAAGGAAAGACATGTAAATTGTGTGGTCTGTCCGTGCATTCCAAATGCGAACTGAAGGTGATAATCATCGTCATCCTCGATAATCCTCGATTTTTCCCCGGAGCTTATGATAGATCGAACTTCCTCTTAGGTTCCGGCCGATTGCCAACAATCGACAGAGGACCACTCGGCGCCAATTTCCCGTACAAGCACGCTGAAGGCGCAAAATTCACGTAACAATGCTCTTGGTAAGTGAGATTCGTCATAGATTAACCAGTTTAATGACCTACTGCTGTCAAACCCTTCTTCAGCTATCGTACCATCAGCGTCTTCTTTCGTTCAATCGGTATCCGAAGAGTCATCTTACGAGGAATCATACCCCACAGCGCAAGTGCTGTTTGATTTTGCTCCAACTTCAGAATTCGAGCTAGAAGTATCAGGTACATCTTAACGTATTTTACAATATTAATGGGACAATTGACTCACGTTTTGCAGAGGGAACTAGCGTACATGTGCTGGAACCTGATGACGGGTCCGGATGGGTGAAGGTGATCGATTCGAATGGTAATAGCGGGCTGGTTCCAGCTACATATCTTGAGGCAGAATCGCCCAAGGAATTATCCACCGCGCAGGGCGCCGAACGCCAAGGTCAGCTAGCCTTACCCTTGTTTATTCCACTTGCTGAAAATTGTTTAGTCCGTGCCATCTACCCTTACGACGCACGGGGACCCGATGAACTCAGTCTTAAGGAAGGTGAAGTACTCCGATTATCCAACGGGCCAGCAGGCGGAGAAAACTATGGGGATGGATGGTGGGAAGGTAAGAACCTTTCAAACGGTGAATAAAATTGAGCCACTCACCGTTATGGTAGGATATAATTCTCAAGGCCGGAAAGGAATATTTCCAAGCAACTATGTGAGCTTTTTCACCTTCCAGGACGGTCCAGGACGACTCTTTTACTGACGCTCGACGTTATCTTCAGGTTGAAATGGCGTGATGTTTTTCCTTCCGTGGTCTCATTTGTATTATAATTACTTATCTACATATATGCAGCTATCGCTAGAAATGCTATGTTATATATACCGTGAACAGGGACATCAGGTATAGGCCTAAGATAAGTAAGTACATAATTTAGGAAGTCGCCGCCATGAACCACTAGGGAGTGTCTCGGCAAAGGTGTGCGTTGCTCCCAAGTCGTTCCTTGATGCCAGTCAATCGATACAGTAGCCGGTCCCAATGCCGCCGATGCTTCTGCAGAAGCGCTGCAGGTGGCAGCTAGTGGCATGCGGGGAACAGAAATTTCAACGTAACAATTTAGCCTTACTGTGGGATACTTCATCAACCTATGGTTAGCACATGTAAATATTCTTATGTGGGTGATCATATTGACAAAGCTCTGGTTTATGGACCATTCAAATCAGCAATTACGATCCCAAATAGCTGGGCGGTGAAGTGGTATTTTTATACTTTACTGAGCTTCACTAAGTAGTATTGCACCAGAACCAAGTGAGTAAAGTTCGAAGCTGATTGAAGACCCTGAGATTAATTGTTTCTCGACGGAGATCTGTCCTATATCGAGATGTAGCTGGCTAAAGGTGTTCGCGCCACTAACCTCGCCAGATCGAGAACACCGCCGAACTCAGCTTGTCCAACATTCAGCTGAATCCCGATCAATTTCTCCGTAGAATAACTTTGAAAGTGACATGTCATAGATTTTGAAAGTGTGTCCACTGAGGCCATGATCCCGAGTTGCAGGCAGCCCCTTATGATTTTCGCTGGCAATTAACTGTCAGTAGCTTGGGTGCAGCCTGGGTATCATGGTTCGACATTTTGTAGTTTTCCAAGGAAGCGGGGTCTCAGTTAGATTGTGAATCGTATCCCCTTTGACGGAGCGAGGACGATTGGAACGGTCGTGTATTTTTGTAGCCGGGAATGCAGCCGTTGCAGCGAGGGGGCTTTAGACAGACCATCTAGCAAACCACGCGAGAAAAACAAAGAAAGTCAAAAGAGTGCAGATCCCTGTCGCCCAGCTATATGGTAGATGTACTAGGAACCAATCGACTTGCCACGTCTCGAGTGACATGCCGATATCTACTCCGCCACTGAATACCTTTCGCGACCACCGTAAACAAAGGCTGATTCAGCTTACCTTCCTCGGAATCTCTCCAATCGCGGCTTCTCGATATCAGTGGTCCGAACTGCCTTTGTTCCCCTTTCAATGCCTCCGTGGTACGGTAATTAATAGCGTATGTTCCGAGCGTAACACGAGTAGAAGACTTTCGAGTTACTGACATATTACAGAACTTCTTGAACGCCGATGTTTCTGTGACGCAATTCTGGCATCACAGTTAGTAGCCTATCGATAAAGTGACTGGTGCACAAGGGTTAACAAGAAGGCCGTGGAGGGGAAGAGGTAGGACGCACATGTGTACCGTAAAACAGGGTGCTTCCCGATTGCGAAGATTCGTCACAAGGTCCGTACTCGTCTGAACAAGCTGACCTTCAAGCCCGCAGAAAACCCCTGTTCCACCTATCATAGACGGCCATAGAATCAAGGATAGGGGGTCCAAAAGTCATGGCACCGAAGGAGTCTTCTGAGATCTGCTTATTCGGTGTATCATTGCACATCTGCCTCCACAAATACTGCATACCTACCTGGGCCAATGCCTACCTGCCTAGGCCAACGCCGCTGTTGAAATTCGTACGTGGATCGGCCTTCGTAATTGATTAATATCGCCTGTAGAACTGAAATTCCATCCTTTCGCTTTTATTGCATTCATGTCCCTAGGAATTTCATCAGAAAGGATGGTTCCGCGTCGGGACAGAGGTTAATTAGCTTCAATTTCGACATACCAGGCGGAGTAATGGCCCAGGTATGCATCCGACGGAGATCCAAGTAATTTTAACCAGATCCATGTCATACATTCTGAGATGGCGGTGAGGATCATCCCCTTCTCTTTATGGCCAGATGGTTGTCTTTAAAAGAGTCAAATACAGCTTTCTTCAGCATGCAATGTTCCACATACCGACCATCAGGTCCCTCCTTCCCCAGACCTTAACACCTTTAATTATCGTGTGTGATCGTCCATTCTCGCGTCGTCATCGCGGAGTCCTTCTCGAGTACCAGCTCCATCACTGCGCCCTTTAGCCAGGAAATGCTATGGTACTCCTGCGATGGATGACTGCAATGATGCCCTCAGAGGAGACGCCATCGCGAGCCGGTGATAATCCCCAAACATCGCTCCATCCTAGTGGCCCCTTTTTGACGTCCGGCTCACCTTCTTTTTCTGCCTACCTTTCATTGGCTTTTCTCATTGAAGAAGAAAGGAGAGCCGATGGCTTCCACTCCTTGAAAACAGGAGGTATACAGCTCTATCCTTCGGATCTCGTGTAGCTCCAGTATCGAATATTACACCAGTCCAGAGTCCAGATGTCCGAGAAATACTTATTACGTCACGTCGCTCTGTTTTCATTATGCAGAAATGGCGGCAATGTAGTTCGAGCTCAAGCCTGGCAGTGACACATTATCCACATCCCCCAAAAAAACCGGAAGAACCGTGCGCCGATGTAATACATGGCACGCGAGAAGATATTTTCATCGGCGAAGTATACCCATGGGTATTAGGTGCCGCCAGCTTCAAGGCATTTCGAACCCTGTTTTTGCAGAGCGCAGGGCGAGATATAAGATCTTGGCAGACTGAAAAGAACAGTCAGCCGAAGCATCAGTCAAGTGATAATGAACAGAAAGGCACGCAGCATTATTCCACTTTACTGCGAAGCTTTCACAGAAGCCTTCATTTTCCAGACTGGACTACTAAATGGCATACTATCATCGATTTCAACTTGCGCGACCAATGCCAGATGTCCTTTCCACGTTCTTCCAGCAGGGATGTTGGCTCACACGGCGAGGTATTTTCATTTGGACGACGTATCCTCATAGGTGTATCTTCACTAAATTCAAATCGTGTTGAACCATGTTTTGCAGAGCAGCGAGTAAGCTGCAAGGTCTAGGCAGACAAGGAAGGACCAATAACTGAAGTGCAGAAGTAACAGTGAACAGAAAGGTACGTAGCGTTCAACTTCATTCCGATGTTTTTTCAATAGGATTCATTTTTCCAGACTGGGTTAATAGATGTGATATTCTCACCGGTTGCAGCTCGTGTGGCCAATGTCATGTCTCCTTTCCTCCCTTTCCTCAACATAAATATTTGAACGCTGACCTATCCTCGAGAATGTAAGGTGCTTTCTATTCCATCGTACCAGAACGACGCTGGGGGATCTGGAAGCTGAGCTCATACCTACGTATCACCTAGGGAACGAACTTCTCCAATTTGTTGTCGCTCATGGGATGAACAAGGCGAGAGTTATAAACATCCTAGGATTTCCAATGGCGCGACAGCAGAGCCAGCAAATTCGAAGCATAAGAGGAGGTTGTTTCGAACGAAATATCTCATACGTTCACGCTAGTATTTGGTTTATCTTCTTCGTCCAAAGTTAGCGGACGTAATAGAGAGAGGGGCGATGTGTTGAATTATTTCAGGAGGTTGTTCAGAAGGTTACTTTAAAGTTCAAGTTTACACAATTTATCACGTGTTCCCGGATCGTAACGCTGTCCAGGATGGCGACGCGGACCTGGGAGCACTGTATGCCCGGTGCCGCTGGTGCGAATGGAGAGCCAGAAGGTTGTGAGATTCAGAACTTTGAAAGATCCCTGCATATAAATAACATGATACATAATAGTAATACTATACTAAACAAAATACCACAATCCGGAGTAAGAAAGCGAGAAAACATAATACACCAGTCACACTACCGCCCACCGACTAATGACGTGCGCAGGTAGCCATTGCCACCCATAGGCCCATACGGTGTGGTGTTCAGAGACGAAGGCATGGCGCCTTGCTGCATTGGCCCTAGCGACATCCCCTGCGTCTGCTGCACGCCTGCAGAATTCGGCCCAGACGTCTGCTGACTATGCGCGTCCCTCGCCGACCCACGATCTTCCCGCTCCGCAATCGTCGCACCACCTCGCGCCGGGTCTGTCAGGCCGTTGGACACAGAGAACGTCTGCCCGAGGCCATACAGCTTCCCAGAATACTCAGCGTCGTCGATATGGTCGTTGAAGTAAATCTCCCGCATTTTGAAGAACGTGGAGGCGGTTAGTAGTGAGTCGGATCCGGCTTGGTGGGAGGATCCGATGCGCAGGACCTATAAACCACCCCGGTAGATTCAGTTCGTAAAGCTATGATTGGAGAAACAGAACTGGTAGACTTACACCCAGGTCATCTGCTACGTCTTGCAAGCCCCCCTTCAATACTTTTGACGCCCGCATCAGAAACTTGATGTCATACACCGTCGGAAACCATATTCGAAGCAATGAGAAGAAAGCATCTTCTGTTGTTGGTAGTGATTCCGCAGTGAGAAGTTTGACAAAGTATCCGAAATCGTAGCCACTATGATCAACTTATCAGTACTGGCACGACGTTGAAACAGATCATGTTTCCCGGAACATTCACAGAAGCACCGAGGAATGAGCTTCCTTGGATGGGAATGACGGCAACCTCAATGCAGAGTGGGTCTTGTGACAACGCACACGTAGAACGCGAGGCGAACGGATGGCCACACGCGTGGCATTTCTCTTCGCTCATGAACAGCAAGGATAATGTACTTACCTGTGAAATGATATCCACTTGTTTTCAGGCCCTAACACCATCCCTGATGTTATCATGAGCTCCGCAAAGTCGTTTGGCGAGATGCCGAATTCCTCGTGGCGCTGGAAATCGATGCCAGACTTCTGGAGCAGCTCTATTGATTCTGGCGCGTACATATCGTCGCTAATGAAGAGTTCAGTACATAAGTATATGGCGCAAACATGTACCATTCGTAGAAAACACCTACTTGACGCTAAACTTGAAGTTGAACTGCCATGTACAGCACTCTTGTGGCAGATTCCCGTCTTCGTCTGCGAGTGTAATGCCTACCTGAATGATTTTGAGGAGGTCGACGTTACATCGCATTGTCTGATAATGATAGTCCGATGATGTTTTGAAGGTTCCTATAGGACGAGCGACAACGCCAGGAAACTCGGTATCCTGGGGTTAGGGTGAGTGCCGGGTTACGAGTTCAACAATGGGCAAACCACGACCATTGCGATATAGGGATATTTCTCAATGACTTCGCGGATTTTGCGCATCTCTACTTCGAGATTGGGGGCCCATACATCACGTATTTGGGCCATGGGGGTAGAGGGGGCACGGGGAGGGGGTAGGGGAAGACGGTAAAGGAGCGGACTGGAAGCAACTGGGGCACCTGACACGATGGTAGAGAGCACGCCGCGGATTACATAATGCGTACTTAAAAGGGAAGGCCTGGACAAGATCATGCGATCGATATTCACGATCTCAGATCGCGTAAAGTCGCCCATCCGCTGGAGAAGCGCAAAGTGCGGTAGCAAGAGATATATAATAAATGGGTATATGTAACAAACACTAGATAGAAATTCTAGTTGATCAGAACCAAGCCATATAACTTGTTTCCTCTATCAAGTCAGCGGTCAGCGCTCCGTGCTCGAAATTGAAGTTTTCGTTTTCTGCCACTCGAGGGGATGATGAAACGAAAGGCGACGGTGGGGCGACGGCGAGAGGTCTGCCGTCCAAAGACCCGACGGCATTCGAGTATTTGTAAACGTCCGGCAGCCAAGTGGGCAGGCGATCTTCAGGTGTCTTAGCTTGTGAGGATTCTGGGGAATGATAATCCGGCTCCATTTTGATATCTGGAGGTTCTACCGACCTTGGCGAGGTCATTCTCATTTGCTCAGCAATTTGAGCCAGCTGAGGGTGAACGTCGACGAAAGCATCTAGGGAATGCTGCGCGTATGTAGAATATGCATGGCCGCCCTGTTCAGACAACGTAAAGGTATGGAGAGTGCGACGAGCTTTGTCGGCTAGTTTGTTAACGATAGGCTTGGTGGCGTTAGGATCATGATGGCGAGAGCGTGGCATTATTCACTCACGAAAACCCTGCTGCTAAACGGCAGTATTTCTGCTGCTCGACGAAACAACTGACATGCCCTGTCCAGGTCCTGAAGAGCGGTCTTCGCTAAAGATGTGAAGGGCGCCCGAGATATCAGCAATGAAATAGTCACCTGAATGATGGTAAGCGCATCAGTGCCTCACAAAATACTGAAAATGACCTACTGCCGCAGCAAAAGCATTAAACCACAAGTGCAAAAAGCGTGCACTAAGTTGTTGTTCTTGGTTAAATAGCGACTCCACCGTTGAAATTAATGAAGCAGCTCCCAGGTATGTCGCTAGCACTGACGGCGCATATCCATGACTGAGGTCAAACGATTCCGACCCGTTCATGGCTTCTGTGAAATAGCGTCGATGGAGCTGAAGCAGAGCTGAAAGATGTATAAGCACTAAGTCAATAGCTCGTCAAAATATTCACCTATCTCACGGCCCATAACCACTAGACCTTTCTGCATGACCAAAAAGTGCGGGGTAGTTGAATCTGTGTTGCGTTCATCAAGAAGTGGAGGTACAGGGAAATCTCGGACAAATTTGTCCAGCTGAACAATATCTGCATAGTTAGGGATCTCTACCCGAACCATCGTTTCCAGCATGGGAGTCAGGCACTGTCTATAGAATGCATTTTTCCACTCATGGTCTACGACAGACTCTCAGTCAGAGAGGGACTTACGCCAGGCCGGTGAAGAAAATGGAAACCTACATACAATCTCCTCCTTCGGCACATAAATCCCGGGCGCGGTGTATGACGGAGGCTTGGTGTCCACGTGAGAGAGACAGATGGAGGGAGGCCGTCCGAGCGAAAGACTCTGCGAAAGGGAAGTTACTAAACAAGCCGTCTTGGGTCACAAGAGGCTGACGCGACTAACCATGCGACAGTCCAAATTGAGCAGCTCCCAAAAGACGGCTCTGCGCTTCTCATACTCTTCTGGGATGACCTTTAAACGAGAACCGTCTCGATCTGAGTCATGAGACATAAGCCTTTGGAGGGTTCATGAGAAAATTACCGAGCAACTCACGTAGTCCGAGCTAAAATGGGTACGACCAAACATACGGGGATTTAGCACCGGGGCTCCGAGATGACCGCATTTCGAACTCACCCCTTGTGCGAGTTTCGCAACAAGCCCCATCAAATTCCAAGCGTATCCGACTGCCTTTTTGTTATCGGAGAATATCAACTGGTACCAAATCATGAAAAACTGCGTCCAGCGACGATGAGCATGAGGATAAAAGACAGTTAAACAGCGGAAAATATGCACCAAAGCATGAAGTTCGTCGAAGTCCGGCTCTTCCATGAGAGGAATCTCACAGACGGCAGCGCGCGCGAGGTGATGGTAGGCTTCTCCGTGTAAGGAGCCAAGAGGTCGGTTGAGGTCCACTAGAGATCCTATTGCAAGAACCATGAGCAAAAGCGCGAGCCGACGAGGGCTGAGATCTTCAGTCGGTGTTGTATAGCAGTAGTGCAAGAGATTAGGAAGGAAAGTTTCTGAAGCATCGAGGTTGTACCTGGAACAAAGATCAGAAAATTTACAGCGGGTCAAAACCTGCTCATCAGACTTACTGCCAGAGAGCATTGCGCCGCGCCTCATCACAAATGAACTTCGCCTCGGATCGTAATGGAAGAGCGTCCCTAATCAGTTGGCGAGTCTTGAGATTCGCCGGCCATGGGAACGGAAATGAGGTACTCAGTTGCAGAAGGTCAGGGGAGACTTCAGGCATAGTGAATTCTCTTCCAGACCGGGCATCAAACTCTGCCGAACGAGAAGAATCCCCGCTGTAAGGGCTCAGCGACAGTGCACCGACAGATACTTGTAAATGTTCATCTCTTGAATTCACAGACCGTTCCAGCAGCGGCGGCGGAGGTGGATAGTGGTGAGGCGGCTGATTAACGTGAAGCGGTTGGTTGGTCGGAGGCGGCATCCCATAAAGTTCTTGCGAGGTTTTGATTTGTAAAAGCTCTGGGGCTAGGAGCGGATGAGGCTGTCGTGAACACGACGCTTGAAGAACTTCCAGCGCTTCTTCTAGCTGCCGTACGCGATCACTAAGTGTGAATATTTTCTCATGAAGCTGCTCTGTGTTCGCGAGAATAAACCTGCAGTGCGATCAGTCGAGAGCAGGTGTGATAATTGGGCTCTCGGTGAAGCATACCGGCTTCCGCGTCCAGAAGTGAGGGCTCCTGAAAAAGGCGTCGAATTTCAGTTTCTGGAAAATTATGCAAGTGAAAATCTACCTTCAGGACAGAGACTACCACATCCTCGTTTGACGCAGGACTGGCGTTGTCGAACCTTATGTTAAATAAGGGTTCCCGATGTAATCTAATCGCAACGTACCTGACATGGGAATACGCGATCGCACTATTCAATTGAACACCGAGAACAATGTCGATCTATGAGCATATTGCTATCAGCAGAGCGCAGGCAGAAAACTTGCCTTCAGCTTTAATCTGTATTCCAGGAGAAAATTATCAGCAAATAGATCGTTAAACAGAGGTACAGTTAGCAGTGATTTTGGACTTGCCTCCGACATTCTTTGCATGAAAGTTTGCGATTTTTGTCCTCACCACCGCGTGCCTTCCCTGACGTCGTTCCCACTGGCCCTTCCTGTCTTCCGCCCCTTGCACTGTCTTGCGAAGCTGAAGGCATTGGGGCATCATCTATGGTTCCCGTTGGAGGTGAATCGCGATGTGGCTGCTCTCCGGTATTCGACGTGTTGCGTGCTCTTTTTTGCGGTCGTGTATGGTCGTCCTGCACGAAGTCCATTGAATTCCCGATTATGTCGGCCAATGCAGAGGGAGGCCGGGATGGCGTCAGGCTCAGCACGAAGCTGGCGTATATATGACTGGGGGTGTCAGGGAGAATCAAGATGGCTGTATGAGGAAGAAAGAGAGGATGGAAGGCAAAGTAAAGAGAGGCTTCTCGGACGAAGACCCAGCGAAGACCCAACGAAGACCCGTGACGTCCGGACTCCCGGAGAGCGGCAAAAGAGACCTTTTCGATCTGAAATCAATCACCTTCTGAGTCCTGGGTGCCAAATAATCAGGGCCGTTCAGTGCGCTTTCCGCGCGATTCTTCTCTGGGCTTTGATACGCCATGATATATCGTCAGCTTCCTGCGCAAGGCTATCGTGCACGATAAATTTTGTCGACACCGCCAATCAATGAAGATTCTCGGAATAGCAGAACCGATGCGCTCTCTTGTGCGAACGCGCGTGTCCTCCTCCTCAGCTCCCTCGAGCTCAATAAATAGATCGGTCGATCATTTACGCCGATTTGATATAAAAGTACTTAGAAAGTCCGAAACGGAACTAAATCAACGATCCTCTCACGCGACAACAGCTTATTTACAGGCTTATAAGGTGCTTATACAGAGTATACATGGTCATACAAATTACAAAAATCCAATAGTTAGGCACGCGACGGCCCGGACCAAAACGCCGTGGAAATTAAAACCCGGGAACTTCGGACAGGGCGCGTTACGGAGGATAAGAAAAACACCGTGTATTAAAAGAAAGCCATCCAGCTCTGCTCCGTACTTGAGTTAAGCGCGCCTAGCTCGAAATTCAGCGAATCTACCACTGCCATCTTCGATGTTGGCGACAGAAGTGAGGGTGGTGGTGGTGAGCGCGTTGGTATTGCAGGTCCATCGCCCGGTAAGACCGTGGTGGAATACAATCCAGCGCCGTTGTACACATCATTAAGCGAGGGGGACGGTGACATACGGTAAGACGACGATGAAGATCCATGCATTGGAGACATTCCATGCATCGTGGAGAAGGTATTCATATTAGGCGACATCGAACCAGGCATGGACAGAGTCAAAGCAGGAGGTACCTCTGGAAGAACGGGCGATTGCTGCTGTACGGCAGGAGGTGGAGCCCAAGAATGCGAAGGCGGGCAGCTCGTCGCCACATTTGCCGAACACATGCACGGCTTCCTCATAGGGAACAATGCCTTCGCGCGCTGATGCACCTCCACAATACATTGGGCGAGACTTTTGTGAGTACGAACGAACGAATCTGGCTGCTGTTGGGTGACGCTCTGGGTTTCGGCAGGGCTGGCCATAGCGCCCACTCCTCCGCCGTTATGCGGCCCCTCCGACTCGGCAGGGAGGTCATCTGTAATGTGCCGCAATACTATCGTGGGGAGTTCTTGCCCGTTCGACCACCGGTTATATATATCATTCGCCTTCTCCACCATCGTTTCCAAAATGGGCTGAGAAGAAAGCGAAAGAAGATCAGCCGTAACCCTTGCCATTCAGATAAGAAACTTATCACGTACAATGACCTGCATCGCTCTCGGGCATGTATCTTTCGCAGAATTAAACAAGATCCGTGCCCTTTCCAGCTCCTGCAACGCCGCAGGAGAGAGACATGTGAACGGAGCACGCGAAACTAACAAGCAAAGTGCCACCTAAACACCACAATACCGGGTCAGACAAGAGAATTCGCACGCGCACGCCTCAACTCGGATTATCGACGCGTAAGAAAAATACTCACAGCGGCGGAGAACGCGTTCGACCAGTACCCAAGGATCCGTGCGGTCAGCTCTGGTTCACGTTGGTATAAATCCTGCACTGTTGCGATCATACGGGAGGCACTGAGAAACACCGCCACCACAGATGGAGCGTACTTGTGCCGCCGGTTGAACGCTTCTTCAGGTCCGCTAAGGGCTCGTGTGAAGAACGTACGATGGAGTTGCAGGAGCACTGATGCGATAAATCAGGATCAGAATGATTTACTTCATCGCGTTCAGCATGATACACTCACCGGCCTCGAGTGCCGTCGATAACGACGCTTTCTGCATGATCTGCGACCTCGATTGAGAGTCCCTGTTTCTCAAAGGAGGAGGCACGGAGAAGTCCCGTATCTTCGCGTCCAACTCCAAAACTGTAGAGTACTCTAATGAAGGTCTAGAGATCGCGTCTAACACCGGAGCCAGGCAGTAGAGATAGCAGGAGTGCTTCCATTCTTGATCTAAGTTAATGATACTTCAGCGAGGTGTACCTGAAGATGGGTCGGGAATCGGGCTGACGTACAATAATGAAGGGAGTCGGAAGGATCGCAGTCTTCATCAGGGGTGTACGACGGCCGTTGGCAGTCCATATGGTTGGTGCACAAAGATGGAGGGCGGCCGAGTGATAGGGACTAGGGACAGTAAGAAAAGCGCAAAGCATTGGCAACAAGACCACCTACAAGACGAGCATCCAAGTACATGAGCTCCCAGAATAATGACCGTCGTTTCTCCACCTCCTCCGGAATGACCTTCGACTTCCCCCCATTGCGATCTGCAAACAGGAGACGTTAATTAGCACCAGCGCTTCAAACGGAGCGCCAAAATAAAGCACTCACGAAGGCCGATCTACACGTCGCAAAGAATTAAAATGAGCCCGAAGAAAGAACAACACTAAATTTCACTCACACTCTGCGCCAGCTTCGCCGTGAGCCCCATCAAACCCCAAGCATACCCCGCTGCCTTCTTCTTGTCCGAAAATACCAGCAAGTACCAAATCTCATAAAAGAGTGCCGTAATCGTCTCCACGTTCGTCTCTTCCATTACCGGGATCTCGCACAGCGAGGCGCGGGCGAGCTGGTGGTATTTTTCGGCGTCTGGCGAGTCTGGCGGACGGCCTTTGAGGTCGACAAGGCACCCGACCGCGAGGATCATGAGCAGCAGCGCGAGGCGGCGCGGGTTGAGTTCATGTGCGGGAGTAGAGTAACAGTGGTATACGAGGTTGGGGAAGAAGGTTGCGCTGGGGTGGGGGTTGTATCTTCGTAGATTCATACGACATACATGTAAGTTTCTATTAGCAATAAATCAGGAATAAAGCCACTTACTGCCAGAGGGCATTCTGCCGTGCTTGTTCCCATAGGTATTCTGCTTCCTCGCGGAGCGGGAGCTGGTTCCGGATGTATTCTCGCATGGGAAGGTTTGCCTCTGGGGATACCTTGTCAGACAACGGGAAGCTACGGCTGAGCCGCACGACTTCGGCGGCGACATCAATGTGTTCTTGCTTCATTTCCTGCTGCCGCGAGGGAATCACCTTGAGCCGAACAAGGCACGGCAATGGACAGCCAACACTCACCTGCACAGGAAATGGCTCGACCATAACGGTATCTTCGCTAGAATCTCGGTCCATTCTCAACTGTTGCTGCTGCTCCGGCATGCCTCCCTTCCCGTCCTGTGTCGTATGCTCTGATCCCGGAGGAGGTGCTTCTAGGTTATTTGCTTGACCTCCGCTGTATAGCCCCATAGTACTCTTAATACCCAGGAGATCAGGGTTCATTAGCGGATGCGGCTCGGAAGAGCCCTCTGAGTGTAGTTTCTGGAGGGCATCCTCCAGGGTCCGAATGCGATCACTCATCTCGTGAATCTTAGAATGTAACTGCTCGGTGTTCGCAAGGATGAAGCGGGTGCCTTTGCCGGACACAAGCACCCCTTGCATGCGAGCGTCACTACATGTAAGTGTGGTGAGGCTAAATGGAAACCAACATACCATCGGGACATATTTCTGCGCATCCGCGTTTCTGCAAGGGAAGAGGAGATGTCAGTTTCGACGGAATAAATCTAGGGACCCAGGGATCCCGCGAGCCCTTACACCGAGGATGGATAACTTACCTTGCATGACGCGCAGGGAAAATTACGATCGCACTAAGTCCGTGATAGGTATCAGGGTCAGAGGTTGCTAGTTATGAGCCGGCCGTACCTTGAGCTTCAACCTAAATACCAGCGGCAAGTTATACAACATATCGAGTCCAGGGAGGTGATAGGCTTACCGTCGGCATTCGCAACATGACAGAGGGACCTAGCGCGAGGATGTCAGTGTGGGTGGAAATGGGCGCCAAAATAGGGAGTGACCTTCTTGACTGGTTTCTTCGAGTTGAGGCCGTCGGTGATGAAGATATGGTTGAGGGGAGCGTCGTTTACATATTGATGATCCTCCTGCTCTGCAGGTTTGGGTGCAGCCGACTTACGGGCCCTCTTTAGGGGACGGGGGTGCTGTTGCTGGTCTTTGTCGTGACCAGCGGCAGAGGGAGGCATGATGGGGATGTGTGTGCGTGGAATTCGGAGAGGAAGCCTTTGAGGCAAGCGAGTAGCCAGTGGGAGCGGAGATCAAGAGCACTTGGGGGTAAGGCACATAGATATACAGCCTCAATGGACATCAGAGGAAGGATACCCGTTATGATAAACCCATTGATGGGTATACAAACATTGCACTTGTAAACTCGCATGGGAATGCAGTCGATGATGAATGCATGGGAATGGATTGCTATCCATTGCCCATCCATTGGCTGGACACGAGTACGTGACATTCGTTACTCCCACCTGCTGGCAATGCACCACCGCACAGACACGCTTACCAAGGCGTCGATGTCTGAGCAGCCGTATTTTCTCCCAGAATAGTCTTCCAGAACGGCCCGTGTCAATGTCCATCACTGATACCATGATACATCGAAGACTTCGTGGGGCATCTGCCACTGCAGCAGGAGAAATGGGTTAGCATTTCGGTGCCATCTGTAACCGTTCCAGTAAGCCAGTCGGAAAAGAGAGTATAGACAAGTCAGCAGCAGTACACACAGCAGTAGATGCTGGGAGGGAATCCGAAAAACAAGGGTATGATGGCGAATAAACACGCCACCGCACGCGCTCAGTGCGCTTCTTTTCGCACGCCACAATGCCTCCTTTTAGAAGGCCGCATTCCCAATTTAGCTTCCTACGCCCACATACCTCAAGTGAATTCCAGAGGGCGCTCACATTTCGCAGTAGCAGAAGTCAAAAATTATTTTCTCAAGCGTTTCTCCACTTCTGTGACTTACGTTCACTAGGCACGCGAGCACATGCCGCCCCGTCAGGTGTTCAGGGGCTCCGGCCATAAGTGGCAGACATTGTTGAAAGATGATTCACACTACGCCAACAGATGATCATTATGATGTATTGCCGAATGGAAGTATGTAAGGATACGATGAGTTTACTCCTTCAATAGACTTTTACAGTGCGACGCCCTCAGTTGTTCTGCCTATTGCTTCCATACAAATATGCCTTTCGGCCATCATTAACTGCAACGCAAGACCAGAGGTAGAAGTGAACAAAAGAGCATTCCGAGGTAATAGTAATACTGCCACATGGACTTTTTTTCCAAGTCATATCAGACCTTCTTTCCATGGACCGGCGCATTTCTGACGTTCATGCGCTCTAATATTAAGATTCCTTCGAAACACAAGCCGTCTTAACGGCTTCCATCCTTCTTCGGAAAAATTGTGCCGTCACAATTCTGTCATGAGCTACTAGTTCCACCGCTACCAGCGCAAAATTAATGGTTCTGTCTTGTCTCTGTATAAGAGCACTTACATATTTGTAGTCACCTATAGCAGCGAGCTTGAGTGTACTTCCAGACTACCAAATTAGGACCACCCGTTTTCACCGCAAGACTTCTAGAAAAAGACACACCGCCGGTGTCATCCCTGGCAGCCGTGGGCGAAAGTGGGTGTCGCAATAAACTCGGGAACCCGTACGAACATTATCTCCAAGCGGTAACCCCGAGTTTGAAACCCCAGTCCGCTAAAGTATGTAATAATAGCTATGTATGCACCGCCAAGCTTGCGAAATGATTTTGGAATTGACTACGAGCATATGGGTAAGTATAGCAGCAGTTTGGCAATGATAATGAATGAAAAGTCTTGCATCAGCGATTCCACCGTGGCAATATGACTGTTCATCCATACATACGTTACCTGGGTGTAACACGGGACCGACGCAGACTAACAATATGTAGACAGATGATGGGCAGTCGATCGTATTTTAAGTATAGCTGTTATAGCCGTGGAGGCGAAAGAGTCGCGGTGGAATGAATCGTGTGAGCCCATGCATGAAAATATACTTGACGCGAAGTGAGATAGGACATGGTTGGTTTCCAAGGTTAATGATGATGAATCTGAGAGCAAAGTTAACACCACTGTTTTGCAGCGTTTG
>JASFDF010000231.1:5132-15905 GCA_036937115.1 Nidularia sp. FH-822889
TGCCTCCCAAGAACGGCATACAAGACGCAATGCAGCAAACTCTCTTTTGAACGGAGTACGATGTGACGGCGTAGGGCAAAAGACCACGAGTACGATGACGATCTAAGAACGGGATTATTCTGGTAAATATGTCAATAAACAACTCAGTCGGAAGTTCAGTGGCAGTCGAGTTTTCAGCAAGGACTTGCTGAACTAGCGACAATGTGATAATTGCCCAGTTGGTGAGAGCATTGAATCCTCTCCGGACATGATAGCGTCTACTTACTAAGGAGGGGAGATGAGATCGGCGGGTGCGATGACTTAGAATAAACATAGAGTGTGCAACTTACAGGACAGAATTGTGGTGTGAAGGGAGATACAAATTCGAAGGGACAAGAGATAATAAATGCGAGATAGTGTGATGGACTAAAGATGAACTTAGATGATAACCTTTTACGCTTCTGAGCAACTGTTCTTCAACACGCGTTTCAAATTCCGCAATTTGAACGCGTCGCGTCACAGTCACGCTCCTCCCGTCCTCTTCTCATTAACCACCATCACCTTACCTGCACACATGGTAGGCTTTCGCGTATAACTCTTGCATCCGGTTCTACCGTGCTAATAGCTTATTAGTCTGCACAGCGTGGCTCAAAGCGCCAGAGGTCCGTGTCCCCAGCTCCAGGTTCTTCATCGCCCCAGCGACCGGCACACACGAGACGCGGTTCCCAATCCTCGTTGCCCCCTTCTTCCCCACCACCTCCTTTCTCGGACACGGATGACAGCATAGATGAAAGGAACGCCGTCAGAGACATCGACGACGAAAGCGCGGAAGAAGAGGAAGATGGCGAGGATCTCTTTGGCCAAACCCTGGAAGAGTCTGTCTTTTCTCTTCTCTTCTTCAATCACCTGCCTCATACGAATCATGTAGAGACTATGCTCCAAATGCAGTGCTGGATCAGTACTCTGATGCCGACATCAATGATGAAGAGGTCGACGAGCTCTCAGCTGCGGGACGCCGTGCTGCTGAAATAAAGATGGCTCGCCGAGACCGCTTGGAACGCGCCGGGAAACGCGGGGCACGCGCCGCTCGTCGTAGTCGAGCTCCAGCGTTCTTGGGAAGCGACGATATGGATGCCGACGACGATATGGACGATGAGCTGGGCGTTTCTCGCATGAAAAGACGTACGCGAAGGCAGTACGACGAGAGAAGGGATGCAGATGATGCAGATGGAGCCGACGATGTAAGCACATCTTCTGAAGTGGAATTGGAAGCCCTTTCTCATTGCCATAACTTTCCCAGGAAATACCTTTGGAGCAGCTGAGCGATATCAAGGCAAAGTCCATCGTTGAGTGGATTGCAAACGATCGTGTTCGTCGGTCAATTGTCAAACACTTCCGCCAGTTCTTAATGACCTACATCGAAGACAATGGTCGTTCGGTATATGGTGACAGAATTCGTAGCATGGGTGAAAGTAAGTATCCTGCACTCCACACGCCTGGATACGGTGCTAACCAATATGCATTTTCCAGCCAATTCCGAATCTTTGGAATTGTCCTATATGCACTTAGCCCTTTCCAAACCTATCCTCGCTTACTTTTTAACAAATGCACCGACGGCGATGTTGGAAATTTTTGACGAAGTGGCAGCAGATGCGGTCCTTGTTTACTACCCTGCCTACAAGCGTATCCATTCGGAGATACACGTTCGGATTGCGGACCTTCCTTTGAGTTCAACTCTGCGAGATCTTCGAAGGTCGAATCTTAACAACCTCGTTCGCGTCTCTGGTGTGGTCACAAGGCGCAGCGGTGTGTTCCCGCAACTTAAATACGTCAAGTTCGATTGTCGCAAATGCGGAGCTGTCTTGGGACCTTTCTACCAGGATGCAACCAAAGAAGTAAAGATCAGCTATTGCGCCAACTGTGAGAGCAAGGGTCCTTTCCCAGTCAACTCAGAGCAGGTTTGTCAATGGCTTACTTTATATGCTAACCCTCTAACGTCTCTCTCTCTTTAGACGGTTTACAGGAATTACCAAAAGATGACATTGCAAGAGTCTCCTGGTTCCGTTCCTGCCGGTCGTCTCCCGAGGCACAGAGAAGTTATTCTTCTATGGGACCTCATCGACAGCGCCAAACCTGGAGAAGAAGTTGTACGTTAAGCCATCCCGATTGAGTAGAAGCCATATAAATACTAATGGCCTATTTCGCAGGAGGTAACCGGCATTTATCGCAACAACTTCGATGCTTCTCTCAACTCGAAGAACGGCTTCCCTGTCTTCTCTACTGTCATCGAGGCCAACCATATTAACAAGAAAGAGGACCTCTTTGCTGCATTCAGACTAACCGAAGACGACGAAAGAGAAATGCGCAATCTTGCCCGCGATGAACGTATTCGAAAGCGCATTATCAAGTCGATTGCGCCTTCAATCTACGGACATGAGGACATCAAGACCGCTATTGCCTTGTCCCTCTTTGGAGGCGTCCCTAAGGACATTAACCATAAGCATCGCATCCGTGGCGATATCAATGTCCTTCTCCTCGGTGATCCAGGAACTGCGAAATCCCAATTCCTGAAGTACGTTGAAAAGACTGCTCATCGGTCTGTGTTTGCCACGGGTCAAGGAGCCTCTGCTGTTGGTCTCACAGCAAGTGTGCGAAAGGACCCAATAACGCAGGAATGGACTCTCGAGGGTGGTGCGCTGGTGCTTGCCGACAAAGGTACCTGCTTAATTGATGAGTTTGATAAAATGAACGACGCGGATCGGACGTCCATTCACGAAGCCATGGAGCAGCAGTCGATCTCTATTTCTAAGGCTGGTATCGTTACTACTCTGCAAGCCCGCTGCGCTATCATAGCTGCAGCCAATCCTATTCGAGGAAGATACAATCCCACAATTCCGTTCCAGCAGAATGTGGAGCTTACTGAACCGATTTTGTCGCGTTTCGACGTATTGTGCGTCGTGAAAGATACGGTGGATCCTGTGATGGACGAGCTCCTTGCGCGGTTCGTGGTTGGTAGTCATTTGAGGAGTCATCCAAAATTCGAAAAGGAGACAGACGAAATGGATGTTGGGACTACCCTGGATGCCGACGTAAGCAGGTCCTGCTTTCATAACCTACTTATATACTGATTTCAGCCATGTTCGTAGATCATCCCTCAAGATATCCTTCGCAAGTATATCATGTATGCCCGAGAGAAGATTCGACCGAAGCTGTTTGATCTTGACCAAGACAAGCTTGCTCGACTTTTCGCAGACCTACGTCGGGAATCTATGGCGACAGGCTCATACCCTATTACCGTTCGACACTTGGAGAGCATGATCCGCATGGCGGAGGCAAGTGCAAAGATGGCATTGCGTGAATATGTGCGCGCAGACGACATAGATCTTGCGATAGAGGTGGCTGTTGGCAGTTTCGTCAATGCGCAGAAGATGAGCATCAAGAAGACTCTCCAAAGAGTAAGTTCGGTATCGTCTATGATAGATTAACAAGGTTTGACAGCATTTGCGATTGTTCTAGGGATTCAGAAAATATCTTACCCAATCCAAAGATCACGAAGAGTTGTTGGCCTTCTTGCTAGGTAGCCTCGTAAAAGAGAAAGCGAGACTTTATCAGTTGCAAAGGCACGAGCAGCCAGAGTACGTCAAGGTCAAGACGTCAGACTTGGAAAAGAGGGTAAGCAATGTATAAACTCAGTGTGCTGAATAAGAAACTTATGGCGATTTTTTCAGGCCAAGGAACATGACATTTTCGATGTCGCGCCGTTCTTGCGATCCAAGCTTTTCATGACGAATGGATATAAGGTCAACGACGGAGTTATTGAGAAGCACTTTAGATTGGACTGATTCATACCATATATACCTGTACTTTTGCTTTCGCTTGTTTTTCGTATCAATATGTCTGTACCCATACGATACAAATTCCATGAATGTTGCGTTGACAAAACGCCTCCGCGTCGCGAAGGGAATGTAATGAGTGGTGAGTTAAGGACAAATAAGATTAGGTGGTAATCAAATATGTGTATGCAAAGTCTATACAGTCTCAAGGTCCTCCGGGTATGGGGTTTTGATGAAGAGTGAAGTCTTACACGACTATATGTACATATAGCATTATGACGAACCCTCTGAAGGAGCTTTGTCCGATTGCACCTTGGAGGTTTCTAATGAAGCAGCATTTGTTGAGGGCGCAGCATCTGCGATGGCACCTTCAGATGCACCGTCCGTCGAGATCGCGCTGTCAGTAGTGGTAGCTGGTTCTTCCTCCTCGTCGTCCATAATTTCTATTCAAAGATTAGTCATCGACAACATATTGCACGAGGTTACACATACCATCACCATAAACTTCGGGATGTGCCCTGAAGCACGTCTGCATGGCTTGAAACTTCTCCACGCAGTTAATCCCTTTCGGCTCCTCTTCCGAGAATACGAAGCACGAGAATGCTTCACGGAACTCGGGGCCGCAGGGACCATGGGCCATTCCGCCCAAGCATGGACAGTCCCAGTTAATTTCTCCAGTAACGGGATTGTAGGCACCACCCGAGGCTCCCTGGTCTGACGAGCCTTCCTCCGTCTCCGCGTTCGCGTCGGAACCATCGGCTTTAGGACCGGGTGATTCACCGGATTCCGCGGAAGCTCCAGTGGCAAACGATGGCGTATCTGACGATGGAGCGGGATCTGCGACAAACGCAGATTCTGACGCGGCCTTGGGCGATATCGAAGAAGAGGCTAATTTAGCTGACGAATTGTGCAAGAGTGAGGACTGTTCGACGGCTGAGCGTCAGGTGGGCTTAGGACGAGGTATTGGCGTAGCAAGAATATAAGGGCACTCACAAGGAAGCTGATTCGAGCTATCAAGGGCGATATAGTTCTTGTCTGAAGTCAAACGCCAGGTCAAATAGGTTGCAGTAGCCGCAGATGCGCCGAGAGCGGCCCGCGTAAAGGTACTGCGCGACCATGTCTGAGCAGTAGATGAGCTAGTATGGATGCAGCGGCGCAGGGGAAGACGCGTGAAACGAGAAAGCATGGTGCAAGGACGTCGAAGGTTTGTAGAAGCAAGCGGGAAACAAGTGGGAGACAAGTCAAAAAGTTGCAAAGCAAATTGACGCGGCTGCAGAGTTTGTCATTGCCTGACAGCGGACTCGGCATACTGAGTAATCTTATGGCTTCCGGTTCAAATACGTCAAAACAAGCACGTCTGCATGATTACAACCTACAAGCAGACCGCAATCCACTGTAACATCGAAAAGAACTGAAGGAGACAGCGAGTGCCTCCGCCTCTGATATCCATATATCTTCCCAAGAAATAAATACGCCCACTCCGCACTATAATAGACTCCTTCAAGATCACGCCGATGGCCTGATATTCACCACTGGATATCAACATTGACTGTAAGAAACTGTGGTCACCGTTCAGACGCAAGGGAACACCTACAGATCGCAATGCTGTCTTTTCTTGGGCCATCAAGTCGTTCAGGCACCTTGCAATCGCACCAACCCCTTCCTCGACGGTCTTCCTGTCCTCGTCTGTCACCCTTCCCATCAAGCGCCGGAACCTGTCCGGGTGCCATCGTAGCTGTGCGCTACGAAGTCTCTCCTTGCGGGACTGGCTCTGCGAATGCGCAGGAGATAATAAAAATGACGCGATCCCTGATGGCGTGATCTCTTCTGCAGTCTTGGGCGCGAAGACAAGCGGCCAGGGGATATTCGAGAACGTTAGCTCCTCAGAAGAGCCTGCCAGCGCACTCCATCGTGATTCATATTTGCCCCAGGCATCGAGGGCGGCCTTGTCCATTCTCGCGCGATCCCTCTTGTCGTATTCCCTCATCTCGGCGTGTATTCTGGCTCTCTCTTCCATGATCTTTCGCTTTTCTGCCTCTCGCTTCTGCCGAATCTTGGTTTCCACTCTCCTGAGCTCCTCCTGTATGATCCTAGCCTTCATTTTCTCGCGCTCCGTAGCTATCCGTCTCGCTTCCTCCTCCTGCCTCATCCACCGCTCTGCCTCTTCCTCGTATGCATACCGTATGTCGTCCCACAGCTTTCTCCGGACTTTATCGCTTCGACCAGGAACCGATCGATCCTTTCCGCCCTCTGTCACCAAGATTATTTGCTGCTCGAGGATCCACTCCTCTGTCTTCCGGGTACGCCTGTCCAACTTCTGCAGCTCCTGCTCAGCAACCCATGTGTATGTTTGCGTCATGTGCTGCCATGGCTTATCGTGTCTCCCTTCACGATGTTGTCCGGGAGAGCTGCTGTGTTTTCGTCCCATAGGAAGAGGATATGCGGTCTCCCGCAGAACGTGGTGCGGACGGGAGCGGTGATATGAAGGAGGCTGAGCCTGCAGAGTCGCCATGGAAGTAGATCAGTTGACCGAGCTCAGCTAGGGGATCAATAGTTATTCTCTCCAGGAGTAGTAGGGGCGAGTTAGGTTAGGTCGATCTACCACAATATATGCCTTCCGGAATACACAACCCCATACGCCACATTGCAAGGGCGTGATAGCCACGCTATCTGTGGGCCCTCCATGTTCTGCTCGAGTACGTATGTATCAAAGGCCTCATTGCAATAATTACTGCCGTACGTATCATCAGATCAGCTGCGTGTAGATTACACCAGTGCCACGTTCATTGCCTCTGGGATCTGAGCTACGTGCCTACTGATGCCAACGATCACCATACACTACTTCCTTGAGCCTTTCTTAAAGTGTATTGGTGAAAATAACTTATTTTAACGAAGACTGGGCCTGGTTAGAACATGCACGAAACACGAATTAATATAGATATCACGCGTATGCAGCTGCGATTCGATGCACTTCAGATAGCAGCTAAGTCGAATGTTAGCCATACCGTGTGGCCTTTCATATACTGGATTGACACCATGCACTGTTGCAGCGTGATGGCATTGGACCAAAACCTGTGCAGATAGACAATTCTTGCTGTAATGCGTAATCCAGCACTACATCTGATATCTAAGTTATGGAGTTCCCGTGGAAGTGGTATATTGTGCATGATTTAAAAAAAAAACATAGTCCGAGATATCAATGTGTTAAAGTAATCGTGCAAAGATGAAATAAGGAGAGATGGGACAATGCGAAGATAGCGAGTGATAAACATGTGAGAAATATCTGGGGAGTGATCTAAGCATACTAGAAAGCATTTAGGGTGTAGAAGTTGAACTCACAGGAAAGAAAAACCGAGGACCAGATAAATAGGCGAAGCCGAGCAGTTATGATTTACTGCTCTGTCCCTGCTCTTGAGACCCCACTTGAAGATACGCCAATACCAGTGGTATTGAACTATTTTGCCGGCAGTGTATCTCCAGGTCTCTACTAGACCAAAGCAACCCCTCTACACCCGGAGACGTTTCTTGCTCATGACCAGCGGAGATGCCGTCAGGTCTTTCAATATCGTCGGCTTCACTCAGCTTATTGCTAGCTGAGTTGAAACCAAGATCTAGTTCGTTTTTTCCTGCCCCATGTCGGTAGACTTTGCTGCGGGATTTTGAGCGGATATGTAAAGGTCCGGTCTGAGATGCATGAGAAGCCCCAAACTTCTGCTCACTCCGGAAGGAAGAATTGCCATTCTGGCCGACGCGCAATGATCCATTGAGACGATTAAGGGCGCTTTGAATCGCAGAAGATGGCCCTATAAGGGTCTCTTGGAGGGTCTTAAAGGCAACGATTTCAGCTGCCCTCAAAAACTTGGAATACCCGGGAGGTCCTTCGGGCGAGTACGCAGCGTTGTCCATATGGCGTTTGAGAGAGACGACCCATTGATGACGGATAAGCGGATCATCAACACTGAACATGTATTTCCTCTTCGTCTCTGTATGGTTCGTAAACGCTAGCTGAAAAGTATTACGCATGAAAGCACGCTCGACGACCAACGAATTGCTTAGCGAGAGCCCTGAGTATTTCAGTGCATTCGGCCCAGATCGACACATGATCATGGTTTTGGGACCAAGCGAGGTTCCCATTACGCGGAAGGACGCTTCCGAGGATTTTGCAAAAGTCAAGACAGGAGGATCGAAGACCAAGTCTTGTCCATAGAGTTGTATCGTGAGATGAGGGTCAACGTGGGGTAATCGGAGAATGACTGGCTCCGACTGAACTCTGTAAGTCAGTCTGGCGGGAACTGCGCGTTTGATGATTATTGGAAGGTCTGCAGCGCTTCCAGATGGGTCATTTCGGGCCTGGCATAACCGCTCATGACGGATCGAGTCGTATACATCCGCCAGGAGCTCGTCCGACACGAGATGTCGAATATCATATCTTCTGAAGGCCTCCAGGAAATCTCTGTTGGTGATGTTCCGCCTAGGATACCCAGTAGGCCCCGGTTCTTGAGCGATACCCCCATGAAATAGCTCATTCATCTGCACCATAGCGCGGACAAGACGAATAGCGAGATCTTTGTCGTAAGCTACTGCAGTCGCGTTTGCATCGTACCACCGGCTCGCGAAGGCATCCAGAAGATAATCCAGTGCGCTAGACTTTCCCTGGACATTGATGGAATGTAAGAACACACGTAAAGCCTTATCTATCCTCAGGCCAAGGAATCCAAAGCTATCCAGATAGGCCTTCAATATCGATTTCGACGACTTCCTTGATAAATACTCTCCAAGCCGGGCCCTATCTAATTCCAATGTTTTGAATAGTAGCTGGCCCAAAAACGTGGAGTCATCAGGTAGATTACCTTTCGATATCAGGTTATCGATGGCAAAATCTGGATCACTGGAAAACAGCTGGACGAATCCTTTAATCAACGGACTACGGGAGCTGGAGATGCTGCTGGATGTTCGCGGCTGGGCTTCTGTGCGATCAGCACAGAAACGCAAGTGCCGCACTTGGACCACGCTCTTGACTACAAATTTCCTGTCTGGTGGGCTCGGTTTATAAGTATCCATCAAGTTATCCTGATCTTGGATGACCGGTTTGGCGATAACCAAAAGATCATTAAACAAGAACAAGAACCGATCTTTCACAGTGTTGGGATTGACCACCTGCAGTACCGGTGATGATAATATTAACTTTCGTGGAGGATCATCAATGGCCGCCGACCATGTTCCATTGCGGGAACCTCTAGCTAAATTTTCGTCAAGCCGCTCGAGTACCTGAGGCCCCTGTGGTGCACCTCCCAAAGAGTAATCTGATGATGTCGACGACGATTCAGAGGTCGAATGCGCAGGGTAATCACTAAGAGAAGATGAAGGATCGGGGGTGGCTGAAAGTTGTGGATCGGATGCCGATGGTTGATTTGACGGAGCGTCCTCGAATGTGAGGTAGGAGCGTTCAGCTCCAAGACCAACATTCAGAGGCAAAACTTTTTTCGCCTTCGGTGTCTTCTCTGTGTCAATGATATGGTCCATCTTTAACGCACTGTCACCACCGCCGGAAATGCCATTCCGTCCATGTCCATTCAAGTCAGGTACAGGAGATTGCTCGGGAGTGGTCAACTTCTTTTCGAGCAGAGTCTCCCCACTGGTGCTCGTAGCAGCACTCCCAAGTTCTTCCCAGTCTGTTGCTAATTCGGCTTCCTTCCGCCGCAGGAGATCAGAAAGCGAGGGTTTTTTGTTAGTACTGGGAGAAATATGCGTTTCAAGCAGGACGGGAGGTGAATTCGATACAGACGAAGATGGAGAAGATCCCTGAGAGGGTAGCATCTTCCTCTTATTGCTAAGCCACTGTTTTACCCCAGGCAGTGTCGTCGGCAACTTGAGATTCAAAGAACCTCCACGCTGCGCAACAGGTGGGGGATTGAAGTAATCAGTCGACGAGGATGGGGCTGTTCCGACGACGGTTGCGTCTGAGATGTACTTCGTCGTCAATCGCGTGTCGGATGCCTGGTGTGATAGTTTACGCTCCCTCGACGTCTCCGGAGTCTGAGGTGCAGCGCTGCCAAAGGAATTCGCGCTGAGGGGAGGCTGACTATCATCGACCATGCTGAACATTGTCACATCTGGAGTAGATGACGACGCAGTAAGCAGATTTTTAGCGCGGTTACGCTCCTCCTCCAGCTTCTTCATTCCAGGGAAGGGGAAGAGCTTTGCGTCCTGGTACTTTGATAAATCAGCGGAAGAAGGCGGCGGAATTGGAGAAGCGCCTCCCCTGGGCGGAGCATGGGGTGCGAGGGAAAGGATGGAAGCAGAAGCGGATGGAGATTGCATTAGCGGCTGCTGGGTCTGCTGCTGCGCGAATTGTGTTATGATATCTCCTTTATCTGTCTTCATGCTCGTGAGGCTGACACCACTTTCCCGGCTAATGCTCGAGTCGGTATGATCACGTCGCTCACGCGTAACGATGCTGTTTGTACGTGATCGACGCCCACTACTGGATCTTGCGACAGCGCCTTTCACTTTCTCCCACAAACTCGGAGAGGCAGTCTCAGCGCGCTTCGATGATGTCTCGTTGCCGATAAAGCGATCATCCCAGTCGCTAGTTTCGCCGTTCATTGGACTGTGTATGCGGGATGCAATAGAAAGGCGTGTGGGGTATGCTTGAGGAGACATGGAACCATCGCTTGCGCGAGCGATTGATGCCGTATGCGACAATGCAGCGATAGAGGAGGGAGAGGGAGGAATGTAAGAAAGGTTGTTTTCTGGGGACGCCTCGGAGTCAATAATCAGACTTTTTGAACTGGATGAGACACGAGGAGAAGTATCATCATAAACTTCAGGATGAGAGAAACCGGTTGAAGATGTGGCAGATAATGGCGGCTCTTCATATTCCTGTGCCTCGTACTGGTCCTCGCTCTCGTCATGTTCAACATCATCCTGTTCATGTTCATGTTCCTGTTCCTGTTCCTGT
>JASFDF010000231.1:16004-34386 GCA_036937115.1 Nidularia sp. FH-822889
TGTGCCTCGTACTGGTCCTCGCTCTCGTCATGTTCAACATCATCCTGTTCATGTTCATGTTCCTGTTCCTGTTCCTGCTCCTGCTCCTGCTCCTGCTCTTGTTCCCCCTCTTCTTCTTCATCGTCGTCATCGTCAATCACCATCCGGATGTCAGGAACTGTAAAAGACATAAGCTGAAGTTTTAACATCAGCAAATATTGTAGATTTACCAGGATCTGCTACCCAGCTAATCTCACGATCGTAGCTTTCAACGGCGTTCCCATAAGGTGTACGAGGCCGATAGGTGTCCGCAGGATACATAATTTGTTCGTCGTCGTCGTCGCTGATAGGCTTCTCCTTCAACGGGGTGGTGAAGGGACTACTCGGGAACATTTCGTTTCGTGAAGGGGCCCTTTGACTCAAAAACACCGGTACACCAACTGCAGATGGCGACGCATTGGTAGAATCGGTTGAAGTACTCGAAGGTGCATCTGATGCGTGCGGCGCACGCATTACAGCAATGTGAGGAAATCGACTTGGAGGTGTTCCAGGGAGGCCATTGTGTCTCGGGGGTTGTGTAGGATACTGCTCTTCCTCGTCTTCTTCTTCAACAAGCACACTTCTCCGTCTGGTGAGCTCATGCTTCTCGTGGCCAGCGTCAGGCTGTGGCGTTGTCACAGTCGGAGGACTCTTCGTCAGTCGCTCATTACTGTGGT
The DNA here is from genome assembly GCA_036937115.1 of Nidularia sp. FH-822889. Taxonomy (NCBI): domain Eukaryota; kingdom Fungi; phylum Basidiomycota; class Agaricomycetes; order Agaricales; family Nidulariaceae; genus Nidularia; species Nidularia sp. FH-822889. The sequence goes on from JASFDF010000231.1 coordinate 16,700, forward strand.
TGCGTGAGCTACTAGCTTGATTAGGAGTAGTAGACTGAGCACGAAGATCGGCATAATTGTCTAATCTGGAAGGAGGTAGTGGGGTTGGAGGGACCACAGGTGTGTTCGGTGAGGTGGAAATAAACTCGGAGTCTGAAACTGCAGGACCACTACCCGCACTTTGTGACCCTCTGCGAGACCGCCGGCGACGGCGCTTAGGAGTAGGTGAAGGCGCAGAACGGTCCTCGCCGCCACTCACTTGTTCTAGGTCAGCTTCCTTCGTTATTCTCCCTCCTAACCGACTGAGCATTAGTTGCCGTGCCGCTGTCCGCTCTCCACCAGAAACAGTGTTGTTACGTCCCAGTTTTCCCGGGAGGGGCGGTGGTGTTGGTGAAGGAGACGGATCGTAAGTCTCTGTGCCGCGTGTCAATTTGTGCATTGCCATTCTACGACCCGCAGTTGTACTTCCAGCACTATTAGATCGGAAAAGTCCCTTTTGTAAGGCCTCAAGAGTAGGAAGTGGAATAGGAGTTGATGGCGAGGTTGGGGAATGAAAGAAAGAAGGCTCAGGCGATCCTGCTGTAGGAAGCAAGAGACGAGAGTTCATAGCAGCAAAATGAGGAATCGGAGAAAGAAGTTGAGGGAGGACAGGAATTGCAAGTGGAGATGATCCAGACGGCCCTTCGTCTTGAGAAGAATCGCCTGGGCTCAGGGGACTGGGAGTAGGGGACTGTGTCGCTCTGGCCTTTCCTTTGAAGTCCCTTGAAGTTCTTGACCGTGAGCGAGAACGAGAGCGTCGCTTCGTGCGCGCTGATGGGCCCGGCGAGACGGTTCTCTCCTCGACATCAGCATCCGCCTCAGTTTCCAATGCCTCAGTCTGGGCCTCTTCCAGTGGAGGACTTTCGCTGCCCTCCTTTTTCTCCTCTTCGCTTTGCTCCTTTTCCCCTTCACTGGCCGCCTTTTCCCCCTCGCTCATGGCCTCAACATGCATTGGAGGACGTCTACCGTCCTTCATTCGGGGAAGTGATGCAGCTCGTTTGAGCTTCGCTACGGCGAGCATGCGCTGCTCGGCGCGAGAGGGTTGTTGCTCTCTATCCGCCATAGCTTGCGGCGGATGTTTCAAGAAAGCTGGACGCGCACGTCAGGCAAGAGAAGAGAGATTAGGCGCCTCAGAATGAACACTGACTTGGAAGAGGGCCTGCCCTTTACGGCTGCTCAGAAGCAGGTGGGCTGGGTGTTCAGAATACAGAGTCTATTAGAAATAAATTAGCAGCGCACGAGAATGCGAATGAGAGGACTCACGGGGAGAGCAGAAGGAGAGTTATGGAATAATATTATTGGAATATTGAAGGAATATTATTGCGGGAAAGAAGAGCCGTCGCTTCAAAAGCTGCGGTAGGGAGACCACGTGGCCCTAGATTTGCTTCCGCTGCCAGTCCAAATGTTGTTACGCTTTGTTGTGTCTGCTCAATATTACATTCAAGGCAAGGTTATACTCTCTTCTACTGCCTAACACCTGCTCCTGATCCCTGCAATTGCCTCCCCTACACCTCAAGGTTCCCCGCATCCTCCACTGGCCATCTCGCCCCAATCTAACGGTACCTTCTCGTGGCCAATCCCACATATTTGTCTTCTACGTCCGGATCCTCCATGGGGCATTCCACAATATCACTACTCCTTTGTATTCCGTTCAAAGTCCTATACCCGCCAATACCGATTTCCGCATGTTTCCAAGGAATCGATAAGGCATCCCTGCATGCACTCTTTTACTTATCATCCGAATCCAACAGAAGCAATCGATTCCCATCGAATACGCCACGAAGACGACTCAGAAAGAATCTATCTATAATTATTGTACCGACGAATCATCACGTTAGTATGCTTAAAATTGTACATGCTAGGGGTTCGCTAACGGGTACCCAATTCACTACCGAGTGTTCAAACCATATTGACCAGGTCGTTTACAGACAGTTCAAAATTATAAATTAACAACCAGGTTCTATGAGTGGCCCATATAAGTGGTCCGTACGAGTAGTCCACTTAGCACAACTTGCGGCTGTTGTCATTGGTATCGTGAAGGAATGAGCATTTTTTCTGTCTATTCACCAGATGGTGCTAAGTACCATGCCGAGATGCACTGTAGAGGGCGTGGTGCTGATATACGGCTTCTGACAGCCATGTCGGCATCATTAACCCCTAGAACCGTTGACCTCATAGAACTACCAGTGAGCCTTGTCTGCATAGTTATCCATCATGATGAATGCCATCACTGAACGTTATTGAACTTTAACGTTCACTTTCTCACTTTCTCACTTTCATCTGTCAAGTATGGGCGCGTCATCCGAGCTATCTAGGCCAGTGAAAACTTCGGTGATTCCACGATAGACAACCATCATGATATGCCATCGTGAAAACATGCAAGAGCAGTTTGCGACCACGTCAATGTCGTTCTGCAATCCGTTGGTTTCCCTTTTGCGCTAATTCCTTTCCATTGGCTGCTCCAAAGCTTTAGCTACAGTCTTTGAATCTCTAGGCAGGTCTCATGCGATATCCAATATACACGTTTAGCTCTGGGCTCAACGCAGGATCTTCGTTGTATATATCAATTTAATCTGCTTCTTGGCTTTCATCTTCGAATGTCCAGTTATAGACAGAGAATGCACAAATCGACATACTTCTTGCGGGAAGACCAAACTTATTGCAATGATTTATTATTTGGACAGTATGCTTCTATTCAAGCTACAGCTTTTATCCACCCGGAGTTGCATGAGAACTGAAGTAGTGACACCCCTGACCGTCGGGTCAGAATTCCGCTACAGAAGCTCAACAAAAATCGCCGCTGAGTAGTAGACAATTCAGCTCCAGAACGCGTCTCCGTACCGTATCTCCTCATCGCGATAACTACCGAAGTCAACCCCATGAGGTTGGACTTTCAAAATTTCGATGCCTTCCATGCAGCCTAAGTAAGTGAAAACCAGAGGCTCATCACCAAACGTCTCATGCAATTGTGAAGAGTGCAAACAGCAGTTTAGAAGATTTTATAAAATGTTGAACGGACCGTATATTCCGAATGAACGGGCATTGTTCGGCACATCCACCCAGCAGCCTACGAGGACACGAACGTGAGGCTAACATTCCTAACACGAGAGACATCGCCCACGGGCTTATTTCATGAGTTCAGCGATAAGAGAGGAATCGAGTGAAGAGAATGGCCGGTACCTGTCATGATTTAAATTTGCTTAGCTTCATTGAAGTCTCTATGGAGAAACATGAGCATCAGGAACAACATCTAGATTCTGGATCCTAACGGGCGTGCAGAACGCGCGATAGCAGTACGATGCACAACACACGAAGTATGTATCATGACGGTTTTGACTTGAGAAGTGCGGCATACTCATTGCGCACTGCCTTCCAGGAAACACGGGGAAGGTCGAAGCTTTCTAGTAGTCGACCATAACTGGTACCTCCCAAACGTGCCATCGGCCGCAATTTGGCAGGATCGACAGACATGCCGTCTTCAGTGAGAACAGACTCCCGAATACGGACTTTCTTTATCAATCCCAGCACGACGGTAGTAGTAATATCTTCACCTGGAGGTCCAATGTCCTGGGAGCTGTAAAGCTGAACATACCAATTAATCAGCAGGTGTGTGCAAAAGTGATCATGCAATCATGAAATACCACGCATTCTAAGCCCACAGCGCTTTCCTTCACGAGAGGTGGTTTCACTGTATCCTAATAACGAAGGTTTCAATCAGATATTGCTGTAAGAAAATCCGAAACGATCCCGCGTACGCTTGGCTCCATGGTAAGACCACTTAGTATCCACTCATCCATGTCCGCCGGAGATTCAACAGAGGTCGAATTGGCAGCCTCAATAAATGCTTCACTAATGATGTTGACGGTGAATTCTTTATTTCGCAAAATATTCTCTCGCGTGTCCTTGGGCCTCCTTTGTGATAGAGCGAAGGAAACGCTAATCATCGCCGGATTGTGGGAGATCTGCCGTCAAAATTGAATTTTGTTTGCTTCAATCGTCCATATGGCGCACAAACCATTGAGAAATAGCTTTGATAGCAATCGTCGTCAGTGAGATGTTCATGAAATGCTTCAAAATGGCGGACCTAAATGGTGCAAGGTTGGGTTCACCTTCAGTAGAAAGGGAAGAGACAAATGCTATGGGCCTTGGAACAATGGCAGACGTTAGGAGGCGATATATATCTCTGCAAGAGCATTTTATCGGCATTTAGACATGAAGACACGTTGAACGCGTACTATTCACCTGGAAGGAGTTGCCCCAAGATCCCAAACCTGCTTCTTGTCTCCTTGGTCCTTCCAAACTGCTTCTTGTGGTAGCAAGCCATCTCCAGGCTGCCAAGTCGGATGCGGAGGTTCTGTGATTTGGAAACCTGACCGAGCGTTAACTCGTGCTAGCGACGACGATGAGCCCTGATTCCGAGTTGTTGATGTTGTCGACAGGCGCCGCAAGTGAATGCGACCTCTATAAAACCTTGTGTATCGCAACATCGATTCGGACGAGGCTGGAAGCTACCTTGCTGATATATAGCTTTATCGACATCGCTCCTTCAGTAGAGGCACAATGTTTGTAAGAAACTTGTACACGCTCACGCGTAACTTCTTTTGATATCTCTGGCTTTACCGCACCATTGCGATTGATCACCAGACTTCCTCTTGCCCATGGCCACTTCTTACACACTGCAACTGTGAAATTATGGTCTAAATCGATCAACGATAACTAAGCATGCTCTCATACGCACTTCAGTGGCTTATTAACTGACGTTGACGCGTCTTTCTAGTACGTGCACCCCAATACTGTCGTCTACTCCGCTGAATGTCTACTCTTGACGCTTCTCCAGCGGAATCCTCCGCTTTTCAGGGATTCTACAGCTGGACAGATACCCTGAAGGGTGTTTATTACGGTCCAGGATCTGTGAAGACCGCTTTGCCTAAGTTGCTTGACGTCATTGGAGGAACGAAAGCGTTGGTTGTTACCGGGAAGAGTCTCTACGAGAAGGTGCGCAATTATTCTCATATTGGCTTCCTATATCTTGGACACTTACGGAAACCGCTCTGTAGACCGATGTCGTGAAGAAGGTTGAAGAAATTCTCAAGGAGCGTGGCGCTTATGGGGCTACATTTTATGAGATTGGACAGCATACTCCTATTGCAGGAATCCGACAGGGTATCCAGATCTTCAAAGACAATCAATGCGATATTATCGTCGCCGTGGGAGGTGGCTCTCCTGTTGATGGCTCTAAAGCGATCCTGTATAACATTCAGAAAGAAACTGGTGGCCTGACACCGCGTCAGATTGCGATTCCTACTACACTGAGCGCTGCTGAGTACTCCGTGAGTCTCTTCTCTGTCATCGTGAACGATTACTAATGAATTAGATTGGAGCCGGTTTCACGAACGATGAAGGCCAGAAAGTTGCTGTGAGCTCTCAGGAGCTGGCGCCTGCTGGCATTATTCTTGATGCCGAATTGACGTTGGACACTCCGGAAAGATTATGGTACGTGCATCGTCAACGTGAAAATATTTCAGTATTGTTGAACATTTTATAGGTTGTCCACTGGCATTCGCTCTCTTGACCATGCCATTGGTTAGAATATGAATCTCTTTTGACGAAACGTGCAATCTAAAAGACGTTGATTTACCAGAGACTCTGTACAGGCCTCGGGTTGCAGCACCCATAAAGGTCCTTTGTTACGCGGCCATAGCGGATCTTTTCAAGTACTTGCCAATATCCAAGGCACATCCTGAAGATATTGCCGCCAGACAGAAGCTCCAGCTTGCCTCCTGGATGAGCTTATGGCCAATGAAGCTCGAGAAGTATAGGTATATATATCCAATCCACAGAATTAACGGTAACTAGACACTGTTTATAGTGCTCTGGGTATCTCTCACTCTTTGGGACATATGTTGGGGGCAAAATACGGTATTCCACATGGAATCACATCAGTTAGTTCTAACAACGATATACTACAGAACTATTAGGTTGACCTTCATATCATTCAGTGTATCACTCTTGCTCCAACCGTTGCCTTTAAAGCGGACAACTCATCACAGGAGGACAAAGAGTACCTTGCCGAAGCTCTCTTTCATCTCCGAGAGCAGTCCACCGGTTCTTTAGAGTCAGACGTGCGGAAATTGGCGCATCTGATTAATCAGTGAGTCGAGTAATGGAATATTACTGCATATCTTCGCACTGAATGCTTGCATGTAGGCTGGTGGTAAATCTTGGTCTTTCATCGGATCTTACACAGTATAAGGTCCCTGCCGAAGATCTTTCCTCTATTGCTTCGAGGGCGCTTGGCACCCAGGACGATCCTAACCTAACTGTTGCGAAAATTGTCAAGGTGTTGGAAGGATTATATTCTCCTCCGAATCTGTAAGCGTCTGAGGAATATTACTAGCCTACATATTGTGTCACTATAAATTGCTTGGTATGATAGTATGGAGAAGTAGCCTTGATGGCACCCTCGTGTGCCAAGCAAGAAGTCATGCGCAACGGCCAGACGAGCACGCATAAACACTATCGCGTGCTCATTCCCAGGTGGGTGGAAATATGTGGAATTCGACGGCAGAACATTGGAATCTGAAGAGCGGGTGTTCGCACTGCGCAGCCGGAGTAGTAGCGGCGGAGTCTCTCCCGTTATGATTCAGAGACAACTCACACGAGCGTTCGCATCAATGTCATGACCCTACCACCTCCACTACTTAGACTCCAGGCTCGTTGGGTACAAAAGAACCTACCCTCTTTCCCAGTCTCCAATCTTCGCATAAGCGCCCATAGGACACGTCTCCTTACATCTCAGTGCCTGCCGTGGCACATCCAATCCCTGAGAACTAACGTGTCACCTACGACTGGATTCAATTTCAACCGACATTCCCCCTTCCTTCCCGCTTCACTATCATTAACTGTAACCACCCCCACAATAATGTCGCAACGACGCCCTCATTCTACAAAAGGAGACGACGAAAAGGTTTCTGTAGAAAATAGAAATGGCGTGAACCATCAGCACGAGCACGAGCACGAACCCCACTCTCATTCTCATTCATTTTTCGGACATTCACATTCGCATGGAGAAGGGGGACATAGTCACGACCCAGAGAAGATAATTGCCGCATTGAAAGGGACAGGTGCGTATGCCTTGATATTTCGGCCTGTGTGCATGTTGTGGATTGACGCGTCTTACTTCGAATTGAAGGTGACAGAGGTAGTCAGATCACTCTAGTCGGGCTGTTTTCGAACGTGGCTTTGACAGCGTCGAAGGGTGTTGCTGGATGGTACCTGCATTCAGCTTCGTTGCTAGCCGATGCGGGACATTCCATGAGTGGTTCGTTCTTAAAATCCAATTCCCCTCAGTTGATTTACGAATCAACATCTTTCAGATCTGCTGGGTGACTTCGTTACACTTTTTTGTTGGCGTCTTTCTCGCAGGCCTCCATCAGAAAAATATCCCTTTGGCTTTTCCAAGTTTGAAACCCTTGGAACAACCACGATATCGATACTTCTCATTGGCGGAGCCCTTGGAATTGGAATTCATTCATATCACCTACTCATTACAACTCTTACGGAAACAGCCGCTGCTCTTCCTCCAGGTCCTTTACAAGAGGTCTTGCACAACATCACGACGACCGTGCCTATTCCTGAGATTGGCGGCCACAACCATGTTCATTCTGTCGATCCAAATGCAGCTTGGATTGCTGCCGTTAGCGTTCTCATAAAGGAATGGTTGTACAGAATTACAAAAGTCGTCGCAGATGAAGAGAACAGTCCCGTGCTGTTAGCGAATGCTATCCATCATCGAAGCGATGCATATTCCAGCCTTGTCGCATTTTTCGCCATCATCGGGACTTGGCTGTTCCCCGCATTTCCACTGGACCCTATTGGAGGTTAGTTCACATAACGGTATCTTGACGTTATCTCAAGTTATTGATATCTTATTTAGGTTTGGTGGTGTCGGCCGTAATTATGTTACAGGGATACAGTTTACTAAGAGGTGCTTGGGGCGATCTCACAGATGCCGGCGTCTCACCCCGAACACGACAGTCGCTCACAAAAATTCTGGAGCCTCTCCTTCAGAACTCTGGAGCCTCTTCACAAACACCTGAGGGATCCGCACCCACACTTATCTCCATTCATCACCTACGTGCTCGTAGGGCAGGTTCTTTGATGTTTGTTGATCTCACTGCCGATGTTTCTCCTACTATCACCGTCAGCCAAACTTCGGAACTTGAGGAGAAAATTACAAGGATACTGAAAGATGCACGGAAGGAAATAGCAGAAGTCCGAGTAAAATTCCAGCCAGCCTCATCGTAAACTATTTCAATGGTACTATTAATTTATCTTCTACTGTTATCTTTCCATGTATTATTAACACATATATTTATGTAAGGTTGGTACAATGATTATCCATAGATTAAAAGCCAGAGGCTTGCTATGTACTCCGTAGAATAAGCTGGGCAAGTGCGGAATCAGTAAAGAATACTCACAAACCTATGTTATCCAAATCGATCCCGTTAAACAAAGTCACCCCATAAGTCTTCTACCCACGCAATGCTTGCAGATATCTGTTGATAAACATCGTCAACCGCGCGCACGAGTACAGGATCCTCGAATCCTTTGATGACTGGCATCGCAGATGAGTTGGTTGCAAGCCCTGCTAAGGTGGATGGATTTATCTGAGCAATGGCTTCGGACATCAACCGCGGCCTCTTCCCTGCCCTTTCCTCTGCATGGTTCCTACCGCTTCGCAGCTTTTTAGGCGTGCCCATTCCGGATTCAGAATGGAAAGACGATTCTCCAGCGTTATCGGACGTAATGTGTTTCCCTAGCGAGTTCATCAAGCGGCCTTGCAATAAGGCAAAAACAGGATCGCGAATACGAAGGATATGGTCGACAGCTGAGCGTAGCTGTTTTTCTTCTTCGTCTTCAATTTCTCCTGAAGTCGAAAGTAGTCGTCTGGCGCGAATTGCTTCATCCGCGAGATTGATAAGTTTGGTTTCGCCGACAGTTTCGTTCACGTCAGAAGAGTCAATCTCGGCTTTTAACAAGGTCCAGACGCGTTCCATAAAATCTTGACCAGGTGATACATTCATGGAGGACATCGTTTGAGGCGGTGGTGGCAAACGGATAAGTGAACGCAACGAGGCTGCGATAACGAGTGCTTGTAGATAATTTTGGATGTAGCGCAACTGTGGAGTGGAGAAAAAGAACTGAGGGGGAATCTGGTTTGAGTGTTCAATCCGAATAGCTGCACCCTTCTCCGTGGAAGCCGGAGGTTCAGTGCCTGCTGACTGTTCTTGGGGTGGAAGATCGCATGCAATCGGCTTATCAGTTTGTAGAGCCTGTAAAAGCCTCAATATCCATTTCTTTTCCCCAGTATTCGAATTATTATCGGGGTCTGGAAGCTCAGCAACCCATGTTCGCCAATTTTCTCTGATCCCTTCTTTCCCTTTCTTCGTATTGCAGCTCCAAATATCCAAGACGAGCTCCCTCTCGCGTAATTTTGCTTGTTGTAAAACCACTCCATGAAGCTGAGTTTCCGATAAGGAGCCCAGTATAAATGCGCTAAGATCCGACTTCATGTCGTCCGCTAGAGACAGAATGGATTTCATTGTATCAACTAATAATCGAGCAAGCGGCGAAATGGGAGGGCTCCTGCTTGCAGCAGAATGGGTAGAGGTATTGTCATGGGAATCCCGAGCTTCGGGTGCGGATAAAGGAGGAGGGCTATGTAATTCTTGCAATAATTCATCGACTGTGGCGTCTCTTACTGGTGCACAGCGTTCACGAAGGCCTGCTAGAATATCCTTAAGAAGAGCTAAGGCGGAATAAAGTGGCGAGGATGTAGGAGGAAGAGGTGACGATAAGGAATGTATAACCGGGTGTGTAGGAGGGAAAAGCGGAGACACGGCTTCCAGGAGATCCGAATAAAGGTGCTTAAGTCGGGAGATCTGGATTGAAGGGAGTGCGGATGAGAGCGATTCCAGTGCCTTTTTTGACAGATGTAAAACAGTTAAGCTAAAAGCCCAAGCAGCATTTATTACATGATCGCACACCTCATTCCAGAATGCGCGGTGCGCAACCCGAGTAACCCTTTCCTGCAATTCAGCGGCCGGATCGCGTCGCTTTGTGGCATCATCGTGATTTCCTATCTGTGCATGTGTCATCATAGAGAGGAGGGATTTTCCTGGTGGTATCAATTTCCCTGGATCTGTGGCCAGTAAACGCAGGAAATACGCCTGGTTGAGTACTTGGATTAGTTCAACAGGTATAACCGATGCAGACGTAGGTTGAATAATGACAGGTAAAGGAGAAGCCATGATCACAGCACAGCGAGGAGACCACGTATGCCGCCAGAAGTCGATGATGAATGATCAACGATGATGATGCAGAACTCGAAAGAATTCAAGCTGGATGAGCCAAAGAAGGAGCGGCAGATACCAATGGTGGTGGTAGAAGACAGGAACTCAAATGATGACATACCACATACGGTAGTGTTCGGGCCGCTCAATACATGACAAGAAAATACTTTGACGTCATACTAACGACAGTGTAGTAAAGGATACTACATGAAGTCGCGTTCATGCTTATACGTTAACGATATCTGAATAACAACACTACAAGTTGCCTTAAATACGATGGGGTCATCTTAACGACTGAGTGAACCGGTATCTTCAAACAATATGCACTTTAAAGGCATTGGGCACAGAAAGTGATAAAGCTAAGAACTTGAGCATCCACAACTGTGCGGAACATAAGTGAAATGAAAAGGCCGAAGAAGCCTGATATCCTAAGCAAGAATTCCAAGAGGATGGAGACAGTGTATGTAAGTAACTATAGAGGCTGGTAACCTCGAGTTGAAGTAAAGCTCTGAAGGTCGGAATCCGAAGGACGATTGATAGTCGCCATGTTGCCGTGTCACACTGTCACGGTTGTACATCATCGCGCAGTCACAACAACGAGAGTTACCTTGGCCTGCGTGTGCTAGTTTGAGGCTTCCTAGTCTTTGTTTCTACTTGCTTTCTAAACTTACTCTACCCGTTCCATTTGGACTATATCTTATTTCCAAAAATCTCGGAACTACCCTGTAATCTGACCCATTCCTCTTGCATGATACTACAGCTCTACATATTCTAAAACCCTTGACCCGTATTCCACTTCCATGAACTCAAATGCCACATCAACGCCTGCAGTTGACGACCCAGTTCCAGCGCACCATGCAAGTCCCGTCATAGCATTCATAATAGGCCTCGCTATCATCCTTCTTGCTTCTATTATGAATGCAGCGGGCCTCAATCTTACAAAATTTGACCATGTATGCTTTATTCTTCATTTTGCTTTCTCCCCTCACATCTCTTCCTGTAGGTACGCACAAGCAGCATACCCAAAGCAGCACGACGGAGAGACTGGATGAGGCCTTTATGGCTTCTGGGAATGCTGCTTTATATGTGCGTCTCGAGATATTTGGAGTATACATACACTAACTTCCGTGGCCAGTCTCTCTCAACTAATAGGGAGCACTCTTGCTCTAGAATACATGCGAGCTGGTAAGTTTCATCACTTTCGTACCCAAATATAATGCATTTACACCCTATTAGAATACGTTGCTCCTCTCGGCTCAACATCCCTTGTCTTCAACTTCCTCTTTGCGCGTTTCCTCGTTGGCACGCCCGTGACTAGCACGGATATCTATGTAAGCTTCTCGTTTCATTCACTTGTATACTTATTACAATCTACTTATATTCACATCCACAGGGAACTATTATCGTAGTTCTTGGGGTCATCGGCATTGTTGCCTTCGGCTCTATTAACTCTGGCCTCGCGACGGAAACCGATGTCGCTCACCTTACCTATCTCTGGCGACGTGGTGGATGGCTAGGATTCTTCTTCGCCATGGCTTTCGCTCTTATTCTACTGCTCATCTGCACCAGTTGTCTGGATGCCATTCTTGCGGCACGAGGTGAATTGGCAGGGGAGTCATTCTCCGGAACAGGGGGGATTCAAGCCAATGGGAACGGCAATATCTCTGCGGGAGGAAGGAATAGGAATAGGTTTGGAAAGCTTGGCAGATTTTTAGGGAATGTGAGATATGGATGGGCGAGCTTGATGAGTTGGGTGACGAACTGGTTGGAGGTTTGGACAGCACCGAAAGATGACAAGCAAGTTGCATGGACGCTTGGAATCGGTTGGGCGTGTTGTGGTGGTGGATTGGCCGGAGGCTGTTTGGTATTTGCAAAGGCTACGTATGTTAACATTTCATGTGTTTTCAACTCTCAGACTGACGTCAAGAACTGTCGCAGGGTGAAACTCTTGTCAGGTTCTTTATCACACCAGAATCCTGGAAACCAGTTTGGGCATGCGGCACCTATATTCACCATCATTCTCTTGTCGGTAACCGCAGTGCTCCAAATCATATGTCTCAATCGTGGGCTGAAAGTATATGATTCTACCCTCGTGGTTCCCGTATTCTATGGCGTCTACACGGCTGCTGGGTACGTCTTGAACCAATATTTAGCTCTCAGCTACTTAATTCTAGCTATAGCTTTCTCGATTCGCTGATATTTAATGACGAAGTCGATTCCTATCAATCGTGGACGCTCTTCTTGATCTTCGTCTCAATCCTAGTCCTCATCTCTGGGGTCGTTCTTCTCACCCATAAAAAACCTGAACCAGCTCCGGGCAAAGTCAAGTCAGCAACACAACCTCGCCGGCGGCGACGGGCGAAGAAATCATCTCCCGCTGATCCCGAGGCAGGAGATCTTGAAGATGGAGGAGAAGAAGAGATCCTCTGGGCAGTCGGAGAGGCGAGTGATGATGAGGCGGATGATGAAGGAGAAGATGAAGATATTGACCATCATCAACATCCACTTAACCGTTTGCATCAGAATAGCAAAGCTCAACAAAGTATGGACGCCCTTGGTGCTCCCCATCTTGTACCCAATTACAGAGAGACTGGAGAGGGTATGCGATTAATGGGGGCCATACGGGGGAGATCTATGGATCATGAGCTGGAGGAGTTTGGTATTGCTCAACCACGGACATAATAGCCTTCTTACGCCGATACCTAATTATCGCTACATTGCTCATAAGCTAAGAGTCACGACGGAGTTGTTCAAAGTCTAGTTCTTACATTTCAGGATTGGAAGGGACGACGTCAGAGATTATTATGCAGCACCAAGAGGAACAAATAACGGTTACTATTTCTTACGTACATATTATCTAATTAATAATTAATAAGTGGCTCCTTTAGAACCTTAGCTGGATCAGGTGTGACGCTCTTAAACTTGACGCGGACGAATTAGTACGTTGAACGTTCTTGGAAATCTGTGCTTCTTGGCCACATCCTTTCCCATTCTTGCCCATTTACTAGCTTCTACCCGGTTTCTGATACATGGTTCTGGTGAAGCGTACAAAGACATGGGCCAACCCAGATTCTGCACTCGAAGACACGGCTACAGGCCATCAGGAGGAAACTGGAGACACTTTACGTCATTTGAAGGAGGAACTGGAGAGTAAGACTCTGAAAGAAGAAATAAAGAAGGCGAAAGATGTATGACATGTATCATCTCTCATTTAATGTGACATTTACAGTCGTATGACTGTATTAGCAACCCAGATTCTACAAACGTGGGAGGTTTCTTTTTCCCCTTGGTATAATATGTAGGTTTCATCGTCTTCTAAAAACATTTGCCCTCTTAAGATTCTTTTCCTAGTGGGCACACTTCTTGGGTTCGCCTTCGTTGAACCTCAAGATATTCATGACATACATGCTCAAGTCTCTATACTCATGGACGAGTATGATATCAATCTTCCCCAACTGCCAGGCTTGGATTTTACGCGAGTTGAGGCCGAATGGACACGTTTGAGAGGAAATATACCTGAATTATGGAAATTCAATAATGATGGGCGTGAATTCCAAGTGGGAGAAAGCATGAAAGCCCGGGGTCTGAATGCGGAATACCCTGTTATCTTGATTCCTGGTATTATATCAACCGTAAGTGAGACCGCCCAAACTTCTTTACTTGTATATGCATCGTAACGCTCGGATTTTGTATGTAGGGTTTAGAATCGTGGTCAACATCTCCCGACTATCGTGCTTTCTTTCGACAAAAGATGTGGGGCGGTTTCAATATGCTGACCCAGGTAACATTTAACAAAGAAAAATGGATATCTGCGATGATGCTTGATCCTATTACTGGTTTGGATCCTCCAAACGCCAAGATTCGAGCTGCGGAAGGAATAGATGCAGCTAGTGCATTTATCCAGGGATATTGGATATGGTATAACTTTCACCCCTTCCAATTCATGAATGAATGATCAAACGTTCTGGGATGTAGGTCAAAAATCGTGGAAAATCTGGCCGTAGTCAATTACGATACAAACAATCTTTATCTGGCACCTTATGATTGGAGGCTATCCTACTATAACTTGGAGGAACGGGACGGGTACTTCTCAAAGCTGAAGAGTATAATTGAAAATCTGAAGTAAGCTCCGTATATCGACTAAACAGCAACCCTTTCTGAAACATTGTTTATAGGCGACGACAGCGCAAGAAGGTCGTCATTGCTGCTCATTCAATGGGGTCAACTGTGCGTTATTAAATAAACGCAAGATCAAAATTGTAATGGATGTCATTTCACTGCGTACAGGTACTCTTGGTATGTTGTTAATAGCCTTGGTACGACTTAACACGGTTAAATCTTCTGATGCAATCGTTTTTATGGGTGATAGTATTTGTAAGAAGAATCCGTGCGCTCATAGAGCAAATGCCAGGCTCACTATTCCTTCTCTTCAGCTTCAAGTGGGTAGAATCACCCTTGCATGGTGGTGGCGGGCCGGAATGGGTTGAGGTTTGCTTTCTGCCGTGGTCCGATTCTGCTCTCTGCTTACGATCTTCGTAGAACCATGTAGAAGCCTATATATCAATAGCTGGCACGCACTTAGTGAGTTAATTGTGGTTCTTACATGAATGTCATCCCTAACAGATATTTTCAGGGAGTTGTAGGTGCTCAATTTCGATTCCGGTTCATCGTACACTTAGAGATATGGCCAGGCCAAAGCGATGGCGGCTTTCTTATCCGGTGAAATGAAAGACACTGTGCAAATGAATCCTGCGGGTGCCTATGGTACGCAAACACATCGTGGAGTGTTATATCTCAACTCATGTGCATAGTTCTCGAGCGCTTTTTCTCAAGAAATGAACGCAAGACGCTATTTCGCAGTTGGGCTGGCAGCGCTAGCATGTGGATTAAGGCACGTCACAGTGCGATATCGTCTACTCATCGTCTTGAATATGAATCCAGGGCGGTGATGTAATCTGGGGAAATGCTACTCATGCCCCTGATGATGACTGTGATGCTACACACACCCATGGAGAACTCATTGCATTCCGACAATCCTCGTTTAACTCGTCAGAGAGTAGTGGGGATAATCCTAGGAATATGACAGCGGCTGATGCATCAAATTGGATTTTGCAACATACTCCTCCGGCATTCCAGGTGAGTATAAAGCATTATAGCCTTCTTCTGCAACGAACTGACATATGCATGTTCAGAAAATGATAGCAAGGAACTACTCATATGGGATAGAGCACGATGAAAAAAAGCTCAAAGAGAATGATCTTATTCCTACGAAATGGTCGAATCCATTGGAAGTCAGGTAGGTTGACATTTAGATACGTCATTGATTATAATCTGATGCAATCCTTATAGGTTACCAAACGCACCTTCGATGAAGATTTATTGCGTATATGGTCACGGAAAAGAAACCGAGGTAAATCTTGTCAATATCCGTTAATCGTCAACTCATTACTGGGTCCGTAGCGCTCATATTGGTTAGCGATTTTCTAGTGTATCCTTGTATACTCTCATGGTATTTTCTTAGGTATGCAACAGGAGACGACGAGAACGAAATCGAAGACAGCGTTCGGCCTGAATGCACTGATGCTTTTGTCGAAGGATGCAGAGACCTGAGCTCACTCACAGATAGTCCTATATCAAGCAAAAGCCGGATAGATGCAGAATATACTAATGATACGATTTCTCCGAAGGTGTGTTGTGTGATTTGGCATGCCTTCCGAATGTCACTTATGAGAAATATTCCTAAGGTACTAAATGGAGTGAAGATGGGGGAAGGTGATGGAACCGTGAGCTTGCTAAGCCTTGGTGCCATGTGCGTAGAAGGGTGGAAAAGGCCGAGGTGGAATCCAAGTGGTATCAAGGTTGTTACTGTGGAGGTATGTGGGCAGCCATTCTGGATGTTCACCTACGTGCTGACATCTAGATTGTAAGCTTCCTCACCGACCTATTGCTTCGATTCCTCGTGGAGGCGCGAACACTAGCGACCATGTCGACATCCTGGGATCCACAGGACTGAATGAAATTATCCTGAAAGTCGCTACTGGAGTTGGAGATGAAGTTGTGGATAATTATGTATCCAACATTCGAGAATACTCCAAGAAGATACAGTGGGATTGAAGGGATCTGGGTATGGGGCATATTGGATATCATGTGGCTATTAAATTATCAGATAGGATGTATCGTACACGCACTGCTCCATTTCACGACCTAGAGCAAATTTACAGTACTTTAATCAGAAGCACACAGGCCAAACATGGCTTCGAGCCGGTCCACTGAAGCCTTTACGGTGTTGAGATAGTAGTCAAGCATTACTTCAAGATCACCCGGTCTACACTTGTCAGGGAAAGGGAAATTTATTCCGAACTCATTGAACTGGAAGGTTTCCTCTATGGATTGACTTCATATGAAGAGTCAAATTAGAGCCCTTCAAGGACAACGATGGAGGTAGGACCTACCCATCCATCTTGTGGTCCTGCGCCCACATATGACCTTCACATGCCCATCTACTACATTCTCGGCCAGCTTCTCGAATTTGCTCTGTTTCCGTCTCAGTTAGAGTGCGGTGCAACAGGAGGGGTGATTTGAAATCAGCCTGTGAGGAAAAGAACGGGAAGTATTCGTGATATCGGATCATGTAGTTGGTGATCGACAGGGGAGAAGTCAGCAATAGTTGATACATATCCTAATGATGAGACCATGAGCTTTGTTTCAAACCATTCAAAGGAAGTTACCTGCGGCCTTGCATGAATTAACTACAATAGTCATGTAGACCTTCCGCATCGAAATGTGTCGGTTTTCCATTTCCCGGAGAAACTCCTCTTCTTCGCTAGCTAGCGTGATGATTTCAGCATTCCGTGACTTGTTTGCCTCCTTCTTGTAGTATTCATTCCATACAAGCGCACTTCTTGCATGATCCAGAGCGGCCAATCTATAGAATTCCACCATCGCGACAAGATCCAATAACTGGGGATAAAGACGAGGAGGAAGAGAAGGATACTGGATACTTCTGATCGTATAAATGAGAACATCGACAGTAGGCACGCGGTCATGGAAAAAGGCACCGTTTAATGAGAGTGCATTTTTCATAAAACCTAGAAGTTGTGTTAAATTCAGAAAGAAAAATGAGATGATAGAGACTATTCACGAGTTATCTCGCTGTGTTTTTGTGCTGCAACATCGGAACCATCATAGGACGCTTGTGCAACAAGTTTTCGCAAATTTCCCACTAATTCCATGAGCCAGACTAGATTTCAAAGCATGCTTGAGGGCGAAGTGGAGACTCGTTTTATTAGGCTACCCAGATGAACCAGTGAAGAG
>JASFDF010000232.1:0-34348 GCA_036937115.1 Nidularia sp. FH-822889
TAGTGGTTATTCCACTTTTTATTGAGTACAACAAAGTTCGAGTAGAGTTCTGAAACCCACCACTTATTACACAAAGTGGTCGGAGGCAACGTAGCGCTGTGCCAAGTTCATTCTCGGATCTCTTCATATCTGTGATGTCATCCATCAGACATCTCTCTCACACGATGGCCACTGTCTCTAGGTCCTGACAGGCTTGTCACGTGTTTCGGAGAAACTGCTGGGTCAATAGCGTTCACTAGTGCAACTGCTGCCTGGGCTGAGGATAGAGTGCCTGATGCGCCCAGGCTGTTTGATGTCAAGGAATCACGGGAGAAGAGGCTCTTTGAGGTATTCCGGGCATTGTATCATACGGTCCTTGTTTTTTCGAGTAGCATCGAGGAGCATAAAGGTTTGCTTGCGATATTGGACAAGTTGCCGAAAGATGTGGTTCAGTCGTTCTTACTCCACCCAGATGGAAGTGAGGTACCCGCTCATGCTAAGCTCTTCCATTCGGTACATGGATAAGCAGAACTTTGCGTATTCAGGATACTCTCTGTCAAAGGACAAAGTGGGAGTCGTCGTCGTTCGGCCGGATGGGTTTATAGGGACTCGTGTTGGAGGAGTACAAGGCCTGGACAGCTACTTTGGGTAGATATTCATGATTTGAATGACGTCTTTAAAGAGTATTCAAGAATAGGTTAAATAATGATACGCATCACCACCTAGTCAATTGGTTCGTGTTTATACCATTACCATCTCGTTTATGCCGGAACTACTCCCATATGGGGTATTCGAGATAATGGAACTCGTTAGCAAATTGTCAGCCTCGAAGAACCCGAAATCGCATGGATACGTATACGGCCTTCAACGCCATCATAGGTGCATTCGGGATCAAAGCAAGAAAGATGAATAGATGGACAATGCTCGTGTTTCCTGCAGGGTGTGAGCTATGCAAGAAGTATACATAAGGTGTTCCAATAGTCAGCGGACCAGCATCGCTCATACGGCAGTGATCCCGGCCTCCTTCAGTTTTGCAACAAGCTCGTCAACGGAAGCTACTTTGCCCCCGCCAACGCGCGTTGGAGGCTCTGTCACTTTCAGGGTCTCTAGGATGGGCGAGTGGTCGATGCCTAGATCGGCAGCCTTAAGCTTCTCGATGGGCTTCTTCTTCGCTTTCATGATGTTGGGTAGCGAGGCATAGCGTGGTTCTAGGGCTTTGTTAGTAAGAGTCGGAGGAAGGTTTTATGTAAGCCCACCATTAAGTCTGCAGGAAGGACGGGGTTCAGCGTTTTGTGAAAGAAGAAAACGTAAGAAAACGTACCGTAGATCTGTGGTGATGATTAATGGTAATCGACACCTGATCTCCTCTCCACCCCCGTCGATCTCCCCCACCACCGTCGCTTCCTTCTTCGCTACGTCAATGTCGACCTTGCTTGCAAATGTCGCCTGTGGCCAGTTCAGTAGCCCCGCGAGCATCTGCCCCGTCAGTCCCATATCATCGTCTATCGCCTGTTTTCCCAAAATCACCACGTCTACACCGCCCTCCTGCTTGTCAATGATCGCGCGCAAGGTTTTTGCGACTGCGAGAGGCTCCGGGGAGGGGTCGGACTCGGCGGTCTCGACATGGATGGCGGAGTCCGCGCCCATGGCGAGCGCGGTGCGGAGGGTGTCAACGGACTTTGGAGGGCCGATGGTGACAGCCTTTATGGACTTGATTTGGTCTTTTAGGCGTTCCCTAAGGCGCACGGCCTCCTCCACGGCTGGAGCAGGATATTAAATAGGGGTTTTCTTGGATGATGGCTAGTACGAACCAATCTCATCAAAAGGGTTCTATTACACGAGAAAATTAGTACGAAAATATAGGCAATATGTTCATGGCGTACCATGGAGTGTTTGACATTGGTGTCGATGCCTGTCTGCTGGGGATTGACGCGGATCTTGACGGCATAGTCAACCGCCCTATAAGCAAGATGCAACTAAATCAGCTTTAGAAAGAAATATTAGAAGAATTAAATACCGTTTTACTGGCACCAGAATGTTCAATAACCGCGCAGCAGAGGGCCTCATGTTGGGAGTTGGCAGTGGTGAGCGTTGGCGACGACGGCCGCAGACGGTGGCACCATCGGGACGGCAATGATCGGAAGCCAGACCTGATGTCCTTTCACGTGCTTCAAGTCGCGTCGCGCGCTTGCTCCTATTGTCTTCTATTTCTTTCTCAGGCTATTACTTCCCTGAATCCTCCCTGAATCTCGACTGGTCATCAGGCAAACAAGGAAAAATGGGTCTAGGTTTATGTAGGTAAATTTATGCTGAGTTGAAAAATATTTGATATCATATACATTTAGTGCATATCAATATTTAATGCAGTCTCTGACACAGTAGCATTTGTGAAAATAGCAAAGAGAGTCTGTGTTTTTTAAAAGCAGAGGTCAAATATTTTAGTTTTATGATGATTGTAATCAGTTTTGCAATAATTATAAAGTATTATAATGTGTTATTAAAATCCTCTCCCACACTGGATAAATGTGTCTTTTCCCATGGTAGTTCATAGCATTAGTAAGCTTGTGCACACTTTTTTATGTGCATTACTGAAAATTTCACTCAACAATTCAATACATAACATTAAATTTCTCAATTATTGACTCAAGTCACAATATTCTCTCAAATGACTTGGTTTGCTCAGAACTCACACTATCCTGAGTAGGGAGTATGAGTGAGCAAACTGACTTCTGCACTTTGGTCAGCCCCATAGGTAAGGAGTTTAAAATGCCCATGCTGCTATCTGGTATTTTGTCAGGGTTCAATATATTCTTGGAATATACTGGACTCATGGAATATTCTAGAACATAAAATATAGACAACTCAGTTCTGAGTCAGAGGCTTACTAAATCAATTACTCAGCTGTATCTTACTCAGCCATGGCTCACTCAGCCATAGCTTATTCAGCTATAGATGATTCAGATGCTTATTCAGTCTAGCTATGCAGTAGTTAGTCATCCTTTCAGAATATTCTAGAAGTAGTAGTTAGTAGTATATAAACCCCTATGTACAATAGTTAGCCTCAGCTTCAATCTCTTAGGAATCCAACTGTCTAAAGGATGTCTTAAGTAATTGGATGTCTCACTACTTTATTCTCCTCTCTCTTGCCCAAGTTTGATGTTAGTGGCCTTGTCATCCTGATAGTTGTCATGAATTTGCCTTTCTTTTTGGCAATCACTGCTATCTTATCCCAAGATCTTATCACAGGAACATCTAATCTCTGGGATAACACATGGACATTGCATGGATATCATAAGGTGACTGTGCCTAAGAGGAAAGCACAGGACTTTCTTATTATGATCAATTGTTACTTACATGCATAGACCATGAGTAGTACATGCATAGAACATGCATAGAGTAGTGTTTAAGTACATTTTTTTGTACTGAGAACCCCAGTTTTGAGCTGTTCACTTCTCCACTAGCAATACAGTGCTCTGTCATATCCTATTCCAGCTGTTACATGTTGCCCACCCTGTCACACCCCAACTCACCACAATCCCAAGTTCTAGCAGCCAAGCTTTGGCCACATCAGCCACACCTCAGCCATGTCAGCCACATCTCAGCTAACTATGTGTTTCAGATATTCTGCATTGAGCCTTCATTTCATACTAGTCTCCTTTCAAGTTCTTTATCTTTCATATCCACAAAGCCTTTTAGTTAGCAACCTTATGCTCCACATATTCTCTATTCCTCTGACTCTCTCCACACTTTAGTTACAACCTGACCTCTACTTCCACATGCTTCATATATCTTCATTGGACTTAGTATCAAATAGCTTATCTCTAGGAATAGTATATCAGCTGTAGTATTCAAGTTGTACTTCTTTAGTTTGTTAATTGTATTGTCAATCCACTCCCTGGCTTGATATGCACTCTATACTCTCTCAACCTCTTGTCTGATACTCCAGCCACTCCAGCCAACCTTCAGCCAAACCTTGATTGAATCCTTGTTCCTTTATTGACAAGCTGAGCTCTCATTTCTTGATTGATCCCTGTCCTTATTATTTGCTATATTAAATACAGGTCTAGGATAGTGGGTGGTGCAGCACATAAGCTGAAGCCAATGTCCTATATTGTCTAGAGTCTTGTGTATCATCAGACTCATACCTCAGCCATATTGTCCTTCTGTCTGGCCATGTTTGAGTCTTGACATGCTCATCCTCTAGTCTTTCCTTTCCCTCTCCCTGAGTGATCAAATGACCTTGATATTGCACTATTGAGTGTATACTTGTATCTGACAATGGTGCTGCCCTGGCAGTCCCAGCCTTACAAAGTTGCAAGATCTGGTGATAGTTGACCTGTCCAATCTGTGCAAGACCATATTGCTCTAGTAAGTCTGTTATGTCAGGGTCAGTGTGTTTTTCATAGGGGGAAAGGCCAAGCCCCTCAATGGAAGAGATGGCTGGCTGGGGAAAATCCCAATATTTGGAGGTAAACTCACAGTTCACAAACTTCCTGGCTATGTTGTGCTTATTGAAAGTGCATGCAGTATGGAAGTAATCACCAGAAGTCATAAAATGCTGGTGCTGGTTCTTCTGGGCTGTATAATTGCACTGGAGCATCAACTGGATGTGGTTAACATGAAAGGCATCAAATTTGTCATTGGCATTGCAAATAAACCAGGATTAGTGTGATTGTGATCAATGTGGGCAAATAAGAGGTCCTCAAAGCAAGGGGTATAACTTACATTGGTGATTGGGTGATACTGGAAGTGCTGCTAGTATGTAGTGCATGTGGTTTGGAGGGTGCATTATGTAATGTGTTCTGGTTGCTGTGTTCAGTACATGATGTGTAAGTAGTAACCAACTTCTTGGGGACTGGGCTACAAGTGAACTTTAGCCCAGCATAGTGTGAGGTATCCATACTCAAGTCAGTAGAGGGTGCATCAATAGATATATTAGATGGGTCAACAGTGGGGTTGTCAATGGCAAGGAGGTCTGTGTTAAATCTGACAAATGGGGAGAGGGTATGATACAGAGGACTGTTCTCTGTGAAGGGAGCAATAGAGTCAGAGAATAAACCTTCAACATGCATGTTACTGAAGTTGAGGATTTTGTTGTGTATTTCAGATGAAGGCATAGTGAGAGAGTTTAATGCAAGTGTACTAACAATAGTTGACTGCATGTGAAGTGGAGAAATAGTCATATATTGAAAACCAGACTATGCTTCCAATACCTTTCTGATGCTTTCCAACATTATTCTGATATTTCTGATAACCACTATATTCCATTTCCCTTTCACCCTGTTACTGTTTCTATACCCAACAATACTTTGATCCTTATCAAAACAATACTTCTTTTATGAATCTCTCCAATAACCCTCTTGACTCCAAGATATGACTTCTAATACTTATTATGATCCTCAGTCTTATTATGATTCTGTCACTACTAGTTACCATTCTCTGATTAGTTATACAATTAACTATCAATGTATTTGAGTAGTCAACTCTTCTCTGATTTTCTTCCAGCTGACCTTTGGTCAATTAGTCTTATCTTGCCCTCACACTAGACTTTGTCTCTAATTGTTGAACACTCAAGTTATTTCTAATGACTTCCTGACCCCACAGTACTTCTTTCTAATATGTGGATCATGTCTGTAAGTTAGAACACAGAACTGGAAGAGTGCAGCACATAAGCTGAAGTCAACAGCTCTATACTTGTAGCATTACATTTGGAAATATTTCTGACATTGCTTCCAACTTTTCCAATGTAGCACTATCATGGCTTATGACCTCTAGTTTCTAATTTACTCTGGAACAAGTCTTGACAGAAATGCTCTGTGTCAAGACCCAAACACAGCTGGACAAGAAGGATAGTACAGCTGAGGAGCAACTCTTATGATACCTAGAGATGATAGACAATGTAGGATGTTGGCTTCAGCTTATGTGCTGCACCACCCACTATCCTAGTCCTGTATTTAGAGTAGACAGATAATAAGAGCAGAGGTAAGGATGAATAAAAAGAGCTCAGCTCATTGGAGAGAAACAAAGGGTTGGCTGAAGATTGGCCAAAGGCTGGCTGGAGTGGCCAAAGTATCAGACAAGGAATTGAGAGAGTATAAGGATCATATCAAGCCAGGAAGTGGATTGACAATATAATTAACAAACTAAAGAGTACAACTTGAATACTATAGCTTATATACTATTTCTGGAGATAAGCTATTGATACTAAGTCCAATGAAGGTATATGAAGCATGTGGAAGTAGGGGTCAGGCTGTAACTAAATGTGGAGAGAGTCAGATGAACAGAGACTAAGTGGAGACTAAGGTAACTAACTAAAGAGCTTTGTGGAAATAAGAGATAAGAAACTTGAAATGAGACTAGTATGAAATGGAAACCCTATACAGAATATCTGAAATGCATGATTGGCCAGAGTGTCACCAACATGGCTGAGGATTGGCTGTAAGGACTTGGGATTATGACAAATTGGTGTGTGATTGGATGATAGCAGGTGATTGCTGGAACAGGATATGACTCCCTGTACTTGTGCTCTTTTTAAACTCTCAGGAATGATTTGCATAGCTCTTGCAAATAGTATTTTTCATCTTTAGGAGCCTTTTTAGTTTTTCATATCCTGTTCTAGCTGTCACTAGTCACCTGTCATGTCACACCCCAGCTTGCCACAATCCCATCCTTGTGGACAAGCCTCAGCCATGTCAGCCATATCTTGGTTGGCTATGTATTTCAGATATTCTACATTGAGTCTCCATCTCATACTAGTCTCTTCCCAAGTTCCTTATCTCTTATATCTATGATGCCCTCTGGTTATCCAATTCAGTCTCCATGCATTTCTCTGCTCATGTAACACTCTCTCCATACTGTAGACACAACCTAACCTCTGCACCCCATGCTTTGTACATCTTCATTGGATTTAGTATTAAATATTTTATCTCTTGAAATAGTATATAAGTAATAGTACTCAAGTTGTAGTCCTTCAGTTTGGTACTTGCATCATAAATCCACTTTCTGGCTTGATACATTCTCTATACACATTCAACTTCTTGTCTGATCCTTCAGCCACTCTGGCCAACCTTTGGCTAAACCTTGGCTGAACTCTTGTATCTTGTTAATGAGCTGAGCTCTTGATTATTTACTTCAACCTCTGTTCTCATTGTTTGTTATTCTAAATACAGGACTAGGATACAGGGTGGTGCAGCACATAAGCTGAAGCCAATGTCCTACCTTACTTATCATCTTTTTGTATCATCAGACTTGCATCTTTATCATATCATCTTTTCTGTCTGGCTATATTTGGGTCTTAACAACAGGCCCTCTTGGCTGGAGAAGAAAAGAAATCACTAGGAGTATCAGCAACACTGAAGTCTTGACAGGGATTATTCTTGGCTTCTGAACAGCTAGATGAAACAGCAGAGTTAGCCTAGACAGAACTCAAACCAAACTCACCTAGGACAGGGTAACTGGACCAGTGTTTGCAATTGTAGAGGGGTGGGTTGTTGTAAATGGACTTTGAAGATAGACATTTAGATACATATTAGGCAGTTTGTGGTGCATCACATCATGTAATATTTCTTTTTCAGTGTATATTGCAACTTAAAAGCTGCATACATGCCTCATTTGATGCTGAAAAGGGCTAATAAAACACACAATGCATCTCAAGTATTATATTCACATAGATATCAATTTAAATCTGAGGAGTATAGAGAAATTGTTCAAAGAAACAGTGCCCTAGTTTGAAGCTGCCTGTGTGTTTTCAAATCCTTTTTAACAGGTGACATGTTTAAGTACTTCCCCACAGGAGCAAACTGCAACAAAAATATCACACTGTGTGGTCACTGCAAACTGCCTATGATACAAACTTATCCATTCCTTACATATTTGGACTTGTTTACAATCCATCAAGACCTGAATGTGGCCAGACAGACACAGCTGGCACTCCAGTATTTTACAGGACAAAAAAGTAGTGTAAAAGCAATTGTAGGTTGATTAAGTTTTGCCAAAATTTTACTGACTAGCAAAATGTATCATTTTACATGATGTTATTCTCATATAAGGAAATAATATTGGGTAAAATTATACAATTTTCCATTGTGAAAACAAAGAGTGAAATTTAATCAGCCTACATTGTGTTTTTTGTAAGTATTTTTTTCTCTTGTAAAAGGGTGTGGTGTCAGGTGTGAGAAGAGACAATGTGGCTGTAACATGGGTCTGATGTTACACAGAGACAATAGACAAGTGTCAAGATTTGTTTCCAAAGGTATGTTAGAGATGGCATGTGACCTCAGAAATAATATGACCAGACTAGGGATTGAACCTAGGACCTTCTGGTTATTGCTCTAACCAACTGAGCTATCTGGTCTTGCTAGGATCTTATAGTGACAAGGATCTTATAGTGACAAGGATACATAGTGTCCACAAGCAACTCATTATAGTGGTCTTATGTGTTATAGTGATTAAGCCTTTGTTGTAGGTACAATGTGAAGTTCATAGATTCTGAGGTTTGGGTCTGGTCTAACAGTGGTGAAACCACATGTTAGGTTCTTGAGTTTCAGTGTAAGATATGCTTCCCTGTTGTAAAGGACAGCTGTCAAGTTGCTAAGTCTCTTTCTAGGAGAAGCTTAGGTTTGATGAGCCTCTAGACTGAGTCTAAGAGGTTTGAGTTGGTTCTGAGTTTCAAGGGACTTGAGCAAATATATTACTAAGGCTATATTTGCCTAGGTCAAGCTGAAAAGCAAGACCAAAGTACAGGGAGCCACTTATAGTAATCTACAATGGTCTGTGCATGATATACTGAGTATAACTACTGTTTCTGTTGGCTAGTCCAAATATAGCTACTCATGTAATAATTGTTCTAAGTAAAGAAGATATGTTGCATAGCAGATTACTTGTATAGGAAAATTGTAACATTATGTATTGCCATAGTTGAGATTGACTAATAGTGATATATCATTGATATGCAAAGATTACACATCTAACAAGGTATTAAGAACTAGAGGTTGTAGGTTATGATAGCACTGTGTTAGAAAAATGTTGGAAGCAATGTCAGAAGTATTTCTGACCATAATGATACAGGTAAGAACTGTCAGCTTCAGCTTATGTGCTGCACCCTTCCAGTTCTCATGGATTCTAATTTAAATATGATCCACACTTCAAGGGTCAGAAAGTCATCAGAGATGACTTGAAGGGTTTGACAACTGGAGACTAAGTCTAGTGTCAAGAGCAAGGTAAGACTAGTTGATGTAAGTCAACTAGAGGGAAGGTTGGAAGAGAGTCAGAAGGTCAGAAAGTGAATGAGACTCAGATCTTAGTTAAGAGACTAGAGAGGATCTTAGTCAATATTCAGATTGTAGACTACAGTACAGAACTGAGCTACTTAAATACAAGTATTACTAATTGTAATATTAAAAGCAGAAGTAGTAATACTATGGATACAAGGAATAATGAGAGTTTTTGACAAAAAACAGCAGAAATGGAGGTGGAAACATATATAGTAACAGTATTGTGAAGTGAACATCAAATGAAATAAACAATAGTTTGGAGTTTAGCAAGGAATGGAGATGAACAGAAAATGTTAAAAGTATATCAGAAATCGGCAGGATGTTGGAAAGGTGTCAGAAGAACTGTGGCTGTGACAACAAGGTAGGATGTTGGTTTCAGCTTATGTGCTGTGTCATTCACTATCCCAGTCCTGTATTTAGAATAGACAACAATGAGAACAGAGGTTAAGGTAGATTAAAAAGAGCTCAGCTCATTGACAAGAAAACAAGAGTTCAGTTGAAGGTTGGTCAGAGTGGCCAAAGAACTGGACAAGAGGTTGAGAGAGTATAGAGTGCATATCAAGCCAGAAAGCATATTTATGATGCAATTAACAAACTAAAGAACTACAACTTATATACTAATCCAGAGATAAGCTATATAATATCAAGTACAATGAAGACTCATGAAGCATATGTGTATAGTGGTCAGGTTGTATGTACAGCATGGGGTGAGAGTCAGATGAGTGAAGAATTATATAGAAGCTGAATTAGATAACTGGAGGACAATGCATCAGTATTTGGTGATGTACCAGAAATCCCAAAACCAGTAAAGCTAGCTGAAACCTGGAAATTTTTTTGCTAAAATGCTGATGTATGGACATAATAGATAAGAATTTGAAAAAAGACTAGTACAAAATGCAGGCTTGGTATAGAACACCTGAAACCTATAATTGGCTGAGATGTGGCCAACATGGCTGAGGATCAGCAAGGAGGACTTGGGGTTGTAGCAAGTTGCTGTGTGACTTGACAGGTGTCAAGTCTCATTCTTAAAGGGTGAATAAAAACTAGAGGTTGTAGGCTATGATAGCACTGCATTGGAAAATTGTTGGAAGTGGCATTGGTAGGATTGCTGACTGTAACACTAAAGGTAAGAATTGTCAGCTTCAGCTTATGTGCTGCACCCTTCCAGTTCTTGTGGGTTCTAACTTAGATGTGGTCCACATGTCAGAAGAAAGTACTGCAATGTTGGAAGGTCATTGGAGATGACAAAGAGGTAATGACAACTAGAGCCCAAGTCTAGTGTCAAAGGTGAGATAAGACTAGTCAACATAAGTCAATTAGAAGGGAAGCCAGAAGGGAGTTGGAAGGTCAGAAGTAAATCAGAGAGACTGGGTGTAACTTAATTCATATTCAGATTGGAGACTATAGTACAGAACAGAGCTACTCAAATAAGATATACCTAATTGTAATAATAAAAGTGAAAGTAGCAGTGCTATAGTTATAAGGAATAATAGAAGTCTTTGACACATAATAAAAGTATTGGAAGCAAAGGCAGAAGTATAACTGAGCAGAAGTGTACTTGGAAATGGTAGTTGTATTGTGGGTGTCAGTGGACAGAGACAATAGTTCAGAGATTAGCAAGGAATAGAAATGAGCAGAAAATGTCAGAAGCATAGTGGGAAATTGTAACACAGTGTCAGAAAGTGTCAGAAGATGTCAGAAGAAACTGTGGCTATGATGACAGGATATGACACAATCTTGGATTATTTGTTACTCACTGTGACACATCACATCTCAGCATTGTTCTCCTAATATGTTGTTGCTAAGGTATATGTGCCCACTTTCATTATCAGTTTCCACTTTACTTACCAGTACCTAGATCTCCATTTTACTTCAGGTATTTAATAATAGCATTGTTCTCCTGCTACATTGTTGCTGAGAACTCTATTTTACTCTATGGGTACAAAGCTAATAGTGGTTGTTGGCCAGTCCTGGTTGATCAGACCAGGATAGTTCCAGCACAAGCAACAAAGGGTATGAGAGTAAGTTATGAGTAAAGCAAGTGGAGCCTTAGTTTGATAACATGGGACAGGTCAGAATATGTAATGCAAGCATATCTGGGGGTTATGAGTCATGTACAGATGAGTAGGGTGAGTCTCACTAGAAAGGAACTGGTGCAAGTTATTGATTCCAGAGAAACTTGTAGCTATGGGACAAATCCAAACCTTTATATACTGTAAGGTATAATGGGTACAGTGAACAAAGTGTTGTAAGGCTGTGCCAAGAGGTAAGCTACTAGGTAAGAGAAAATGAGCAAGTAGTCTGTTGATATAAGATAGCCTGGATAGCCAGGGTAGAGCAAGTCCAAGGTGTTACAGCAATTAAGCCTCATAGGTCTGAAGCAAAGTTTCTGGGTTTGGCATTCTGGGTAACAGTGGTAATACCATGTGTTATGTTCTTTGAGTTCTTGGTGAAAGATGCTCTTCCTTTTGTAGGACAGTTGTTGAGTCACTAAGTCTCTATCTGGGAGAAGCTAAGGTTCTGATAAGCCTCTAGATGAAGTCTAAGAGGTTTAAGTCAGTTCTGGGTTTGGGGTTTGAGCAAGATGTTTTAACAAGGCTATATTTGCCTAGGTCAAGCTGAAAAGCAAGACTAGAGTACAGAGCACTTATAGTAATCTACAATGGTCTGTGCACAGTATACTAAGTATAACTACTGTTGTTGTTGGCTAGTCTAAATATAGCTACTTATGTAATGATTGTTCTAAAGAAAAGATGTCACATAGCAGGTTACTTGTATAAGAAATTTGTAACATTACCCCCTTCTTATGATCAAGTTCTCCAAACTTGAATTAATGATATAGCTCTCCTGTCATGTTGGCAATGGCATTGTCAGGAAAGTTGTAATAGTTGTCATCTGGATATTCTGCAGGATTGTTATTTCCAGGACATTTTGAGGGATAATGTCTGGGTGTGATTTGTCAGCATATTCTGCAGATAAACTTTGGACAGCTAGACTGATAATGCCCAGTGCAATGGCATAAAAAACAAGTTACTGAGGTTAGTTTGAACACCTTGACTCATGCATTTCCTCAATGATATAGGTTTAACTCCTCTAGGAAATATTGTTTGAAATCTATAGGAGTTTCTTGTGTACCAAGGGATGGTGGATATGGGTATGGTGAACTCCATCTTTTCTTTGTGTTCATTATTTTGATATAATCCCATAGTCTGCTTTGAATTGCAGACTCTAGGGCTTTGTCCATATCTTGTTCTTGAATTTGAATGAACACTTTCATTCTGCCAATCTGGTCTTGTTGGGAGTGTAATGAATGAATGAGTGAAATGAGGGTGGGATTATTGGAACAAGTGACTTGTCAGACTACATGGACATCCATGGTACAAGTATCAAGCATGTTTTGACACTGTGTGATAAGTGTAGGGATTGGTGTAAGGGATGGAGTAGTGGCAAAGGAACCAGATGAGGTCTGAACATTTTGGGACATGATTGTTTCTGAGGGGTAGACAGTAGTGATTGCACTGTTGTCTGGATTTCACAGCAGTCAGTTCTTCTCTTTATATCCTTTCAGGATTTTGGGGGAGTTCTGAAGATTTGATTCTGCAAGCCATTCATTTGAGGCTGTGGGATAGCTAACCCACTTTACAAGGTATTGCATGCCTTTTCCTCATTTTCAATGTCCCACAATTGCTTCAACTTTGTATTCTTCAGCTCCATTGATTAGGTCAGGAGGGGGTTCTAAGAAGTTTGGTCTGTGTGCTTCATTTTCCTGGTATGGTGTGAGCAATCCTGCATGGAAAACAGGGTGGATCCACTATTGTTCTGAAAGCTTCAGTTTGTACATCAAGAGTCCAAGTACTTGGTTGATGATGAAGGGTCCTTCACATTTTGGGGCAAGTTTCCTTGTCTGGTATGGAAGCTTTATATTCTTTGCTTCTAACCATACCTTTTGTCCAATGGTAAAGGGTTTGAAGTTTTTCCAGTTTTGCTGTAAGACCATTTGTCAAGCAAGCTTGTGCATTGCTACCACTTCTTCTTGTTCTCATTTCAGGATGTCCATGTATTGTTCTACACTGGGAATGTTGGTCTGATCAGTGATTCCAGGAATAGATTTGGGGTTGTACCCTATGAGGAAGAATGGGGTTTGCTTTCTTGCTGAGTGTTCCCTGTTATTGTGGGCAAATTCTGCCATAGGTAGCAAGTTCTGCCAGGTTTCTTGATTGTTTGAACAGAACATTTGAAGCTAAACTTCTACTTCTTGATTGACTTGTTTTATTTCTCCATCTGTCTGGGGGTGGTATGCCATACTCATTACAAGTTTGATTCCAAGGAGTTTCCCAAGTTCTTGGAAGATGTTGGCAGCAAATCAAGGGTCTCTGTCTGAGAGGATCTGTTGGGGAAGCCCAAATCATCAATAGACATTGTCTAAAATAAGGTTTGCCACTCCAAGTGCCTCAATTTTCTTGTTGCAGGGGATTAAAATCACCCCCTTCATAGCTGAGTGGTTGACCACAACCAATATTGAGTCATCCCCATTGTTCTTGGGCAAATCAGTTACAAGATCCATGGTTAGGTGGGAGAATGGATATGTTTCTGCTGGTGCTGGGATTGGTGTTATTGGTGCTGTTGTCAGATGTGTGTTAACCTTTATTTGTTGGCAGGTAGTGCATCCTTCAATATATTTCTTGATAAAAGTATACATCCCTGGCCACCAATATTCTTGTTTAACCAACTCAAGTGTTCCATATTGTCCTGGGTGTCCTGCTGGTTGTGAGTCATGGTATTTCCTTATGATACTCCTTTGAAGTTCTTCATCAGCTGGTACATAGCATCTTTCTCAAAAGAATACAATGCTGTTCTCAAGTTTCCAGTCTGAGAGAGCTGATTTGATCAGTGAAACTCCTCCTGTCTTAAGGGCTGTGATTGCATCTGTCATGAGGTTGTCCTTCATGATTGCTTCAGTAATTGCTGTTTGGTGTTTGGTGTCAATTACTTTCACAAAGAGGTGATCTGGGAGCATGATTACATCTTTATTGTCTGTGTCTTCTTTAAGGCATAAGTCCTCTCATTGGGATAAAGTGTCTGATTGTACCATTCTTAATCCTGGTGTGTGAATTAAATTGAGATCAAATTCCAATAAGAATAGACTCCATCTTGCTTGGCATCTGTTTAGCTTCTGTGCTGTTCAGAAATAAGTCAGGTTCTTGTGATCAGACAGGACCATCATGGGGAATGGTGTTCCAAGTAGGTAATGACACCATGTCTCGAGTGCTCTTATGATTGCCAAGAGTTCTTGATCATATATTTCATAATTCCTTTCTGGTGCAGAGAAGGAATGGGAAATATATCTGCATAGGTGCCAGTTGCCATTGACATCCTGTTGTTTCAGCACTGCTCCTGTAGCCCATTTAGAGGTTCTGATTTGATGAGGAATGGTTTATTTGTGTCTGGGATGAATAAGACTGGTTTCTTGAGGAATTTTTGTTTGAGCTGGTCAAACACCTGTTGGCATTCAGGGGTCCATTCAAACTTTTTATCCTTTTTGGTGAGGTTGTTTAAATGTGTGCTATTTCTGAGTAATGTCTATAAACTTCTGGTAGAAGTTTCCAAACCCTAAAAAGGATTGTACTCCTTTGACTGTTGTCAGGGCTTTCCATTCTTGTATTCCTGCAAGCTTTGCAGGGCCCATTGCTATGATTCCTGGTCTAATGACAAGGTCTAGGAAGTCAACTTCCTGCATGTCAAACTTGCACTTTTCTGGTTTTAGGTACAAGTCATGTTGTTGTAGCTGTTTTAGGACCCTGGTTGTTCTTGTCTGATGTTCTTCCTGATTTCCTGAGAAAATAAGAATGTCATCCA
The DNA here is from genome assembly GCA_036937115.1 of Nidularia sp. FH-822889. NCBI lineage: Eukaryota > Fungi > Basidiomycota > Agaricomycetes > Agaricales > Nidulariaceae > Nidularia > Nidularia sp. FH-822889. The sequence goes on from JASFDF010000232.1 coordinate 15,108, forward strand.
TGTAGATGAAAATCCATCCTTCATCAATCATGTCCTTGAAGGTGTTGTTCATGAATGCTTGGAGGGTACCTGGGGAATTGCATAACCCAAAGAACATGACTGTTGGTTCATACAGCCCTCTATTTGTCTTGAAGGCTGCTTTCCATTGGTCTCCTTCTTTGATCCTGACATTGTTATACCTGTTTCAAAGATCCATCTTGGAAAATATTGTTGCCCCTTTTAGTTTGTCCACAAGATTGCTTACCAATGGAAGTGGGTAAGTGTTCTTGATTGTGCTGTTATTCAGGTATCAGTAGTCTTGGCAAGGTCTAAAAACTCCTTCTTCTTTCTTTGATACAAAAAAGAATAGGGAGGCCATAGGGGATTTTGATGATCAAATATACTTTTTCCTAAGGTTTTCTTCAAGAAATTCATCTTGAAGTTTCTGTTTGGCTGGTGTTAAGGGATAGATCTTGCAATCTTGTGGTATGAAATCTGGTTTTAGATCAATGGTGTGATTGTAGGGTCTGGACAGTGAGAATCATTCTGACACCTTTTTCTTGAAAACTGGTATGAATTCATGGTATGTCTCAGGAACCAGTTCTTCAATAGGCCCCTTCTCTTTTTTCTCAGTTTGTTGTGCCAGGGTTTGAGAAAAAGAGGTTTTTGCCCTGATGAAGGTATATTCAAAAGGATCAGAGGAGGATTTGGATGTTCCCAAGGTGTGCATCATGTTTTATTCATGAATGAAGGCATTGATGAGAAGTGGTCCCTCTTCTTCAACTTCTTCCATGATTATTTTCTATGGTAGAACTAGGGTTGTGACCATGACTGTTTCATTTTGTTTCCTGTCTTTTTCTCTGGATTTCCTGATGATCTCAGAGAAATCTGGTCTGATTCAAGAGGAGTTGATTTCCAAGGTGCATTTGTGCCAGTCAATTCTTGGGTTTACTTGGGATAACCAAGGGAGCCCTAGAATTATCTGTTCTTTGCCTAAACCAGATATGAGGAATCATCTTTGGAGTTTTATTCCTCCAATGTGAAGATTCTGCCATGTATAGTGCATGATCCTTCCTGTTTTGTTTTGAGTGCCATCAACATTGTAGACTGTGATGGGTTTTTCTAGAGGTTCTATTTTTAGATCATTTTGTTCTGCAAACTTTTGATCTAAAAAGATTCCTCTTGCTCCTGAGTCAATGAGGGGTTTTGTTCTAACTTTTCTCTCAGTAATTGTAGCATCAATATTCATATAATTTTGATTTCTTGTAGCTACAATTACATTTGAGATAGTAATGGAAGGTGAAACTAGCATTGGCCTAGTCCACCATTTAAAAAACCCTGTTTCTCAATCTCTTTGTAAGCTTTCTCCTTGTCTTCTTCAGAGAGTTCCCTCATCATAGCTCTGATGTGGGCTACAGTGTCTTTATATCCCTTTTTCTGGGGTTGCATCATGCTGGTCAAAGCATTCAGGGAGTTCCCAGAATACTTGGTGCAGTCTTGTGACAGGTGTCCCACTTCTTGGCATCTGAAGCATGCTCCTTTCTTTATCAGGTCTGTCCTTTGTTCATCTATAAGTCTGCTGATGGATATTTTGTCAATGTCCATAGTGTTTGGGTCCTTCCTGGCAGGGATTGGAGTAGGGATGTATCACAGAATGTGGAAACATTTTCCACTTTCTTTTGGGTTTTCTCTTTGGTTTCTAAGTCTGGCAGCAATAGCTGCTCCTTGTCTGTAGTTGTTGTCATATTGGGCAGCAAATTTATACCAATCCTCAATGGTAGAAGGGATGGTGTCATGATCATGAATCTTTGTAAGAAGGCTGGGTTTTAGTCCTTCCATAAAATATTTGATTAAGGCAATGTCTTCCTTGAGGTTGGATTCTGCTGCTAGGGTTTGGAACTCTGCAATGTACTCATCAGCAGTTCCAGTCATTTGAAGGTTCTTTAACTGGAGGTGTGCTTCTCCAGCTGCATCTGAGGTTTCAAAAGTCTTCTTGAAGTCCTTTAGGAAGTCATGGAATTTCAGGAAGGGCTTTATATTTCCTTGTTTATCAGGTATAGTGTATTCTTTGACTTTGAGGTTTTTCCACTTTCCAGCAGATCTGCCTCTCATGTAAGAAAGTACAAAGCATACTTCTTTTCATCATCATTGAATATTTTGCTATTCCCTGCAAGGTATAGGGCAGTGTCAGTGAGGAATTCCTCAGTCTTGGTTCTGCCACCATCAAAGTATGCTGGGGTCCCCAGCTTTACTTCTTGGTACTATCTTGGGTTTCAGTTTGTCTGATTGTGGTATCTGCCATCTTGATCTGTGGTATTGAGGGGAGGTATGAGGTCCCGGGGAGTTCTGTGGGTTCTATCAACATTATTGGTTGATATTCAGGGGTTTCTTCTGGTCCAAATGTAATAGCACTTGGTGGAGGTGTGTTGTTGTCTGTGGTCAGGGGTTCTGGGGTTTTGTATGCTGAGTGTTCTTTTTCTGAGTGTCATATCCCATTCCAGCCATCACTCATCACCATCCTGTCACACCCCAATTCACCACAAATTCCAAGTCCTTGCAGCTGAGCTTCAGCTGTGTCAGCCACACTACAGCCAACAACATGTTTCAGATATTCTGTACTAGTCTTCATTTTTTGATTAGTTTCATTCAAGTTCTTATCTTTCATCTCCACAAAGCCTTTCAGTTAGCTCTCTTAGTATTCATATGTACTCTGTTCATCTGACCCTCTTGCTACATATTAGCTATAATCTGACCTCTACTTCCACATGCTTTGTTTGTTCAAATTGGACTAGTATTCAATGGCTTATCTATAGGAGTAGTATATAAGTAGTAGTATCTAAACTGTACTTCTTTAGTTTGTTAATTGTATTGTCAATCTACTTCCTGGCTTGATATGATCCCTATACTCTCTCAATCCCTTGTCTGATACTTTGGCCACTCTAGCCAATCTTCAGCTGATTGTCAGCCAACCCATTTTTTTCTCTCCAATGAGCTGAACTCTTGTTGTTCATTCTTCTATCTGTTCTTATTATCTTCTACTCTAAATACAGGACTAGGATAGTGGGTGGTGCAGCACATAAGCTGAAGCCAACATCCTACATTGTCTAGTGTCTTTAAGTATCAAGGACTTGCTCCTCAGCTGTACTGTCATACTTGTCTGGCTGTGTTCAGGTCTTGACACTGAGTCAGAGTTTGGTGCTCTGAAGATTCAAGACATGGTGTTGATGGGTTCTGGTGGTATCTGTCTTGGGTAAGACAGATGTGGTGTTCAGCTTGACCTTTTGTTACAGCAATTAAGCCTCATAGGTTTGAAGCAGAGTTTCTGGATTTGGCATTCTGGGTAACAGTGGTAATACCATGTGTTATGTTCTTTGAGTTCTTGGTGAAAGATGCACTTCCTTTTGTAGGACAGTTATTGAGTTGCTAAGTCTCTATCTAGGAGAAGCTTAGGTTCTGATGAACCTCTAGACAAAGTCTAAGAGGTTTAAGTCAGTTCTGGGTTTGGGGTTTGAGTGAGATGTTTTAACAAGGCTATATTTGCCTAGGTCAAGCTGAAGAGCAAGACCAGAGTACAGAGCACTACTTATAGTAATCTATGATGGTCTGTGTGCAGTATGCTAAGTATAACTACTGTTGTTGTTGGCTAGTCTAAATATAGCTACTTATGTAATGATTGTTCTAAAGAAAAGATGTCACATAGCAGGTTACTCATATAGGAAATTTGTAACACAAGGTGTCAATGAAATAGGTAACTGTCACACCAAACATACACTAAACAGCTTAAAAAATGCACAGCTGGCTATCACAAACACTTCCCAAACTACTAGAAGTCCCAGAAGGCAATCCTGGGCCCCTCTAACACCAAGTTCTACATGACACATAGATTTCTGCTGAGGAAGCATGCCAGTCTACTCATGCAGCCCATTATGGGGCACACACTGCTGAATTCACATCTGTTTGCATCTGATGTGCCAACTCTCCTCTCTGCAGAGGGGCTCCTGAGACCATGAAACATTTTACCATGTGCTTCCCCCTGCATCACATCAAAACATCCATTTTGTTAATAGAGAGTTTGTGCAACAGCCACTAACAGCCACCAAGCCATGTGGTGGTGTATTTGCATTGTGCAAACAAGCTGAGCCACCAAGATCTGTTCACAGTTCTTGCATTCTCTCTGTGCAAATGAATGAATCGATGGGAGAGAGTAAGAAATTTAGTCAGCTTCGACACTTTGGACATGTGAGGCAGGAGCCATCCTTGGTGAAATCCCACCTCTTGAGAGGTCTCAGTTTGATGATTAAAAATATCATATTAAAAAAAGAGGGCCACAAGTTTTATGATTCAATGAAAACTATTATGGGTAACAGCGATCTTCAGACATCCCATGCAGACGTCGTAACACAAGCATCCGACGTTGATTGGGATGCGTTGAGCTTTGTCCTGGCTCTCTTAGCTAACTTTGTTTGCACAACGCAAATAAGCCACCACATGGCTTGGTGGCTGTTGTACAAGCTCTCTAATTCAGGTTTCGCTACCTTGAAGAAGAGTTGTATTTTCCATAAACTGGCAATCAAGTTATTTCATCGATGAGTATATTTAAATTTTATTCATAGTTGCTAATAGGTAGGTAAAGCAAAGCTATAAATTGAACAAAGTCCTGTGGATTTAGTGTAGCATGAAAGATAGAAGGGAGGAGGTGTGCAGTAACCGTGTTTCCTGATTACAGTGTAGAACCCGGCCTTGGTTTCCAATTTCATTATTACGCAGGGGCATCTGGTGCGACATACATGAAGCTTCCACCAATTGGATATCCTAGTCCGGTCTCCTTTGCGAACTGACTGATATTGAACTTCTCCATGGGCGTGTCGAGCGTAACATATTTCTGCTTCTCAAACCCTGTGGGCTGGCTGAATATAAAGAATGCATACCTAAAAGCCAAGTTAAAGATAATATCAGAACAAAAGCGCCTCAAAATGGATCATCAGCTACTTACCGATGCAGGCCTGTACCAGGCGCAGGTCTCGGTTCCTTGTATGTTGTAAACTCCTCCGTTTTGTTGGTTAGTAAATGTGCCCCTTCATCTGATTTCTTCCCAGTGACCAAAAAGCTGGAGCCAAGGAAATGACGGAATGGGCCGTTGTAAGGATCCGCGGCAGATGGGGCGTCGGGGTCTACTTCTGCAATAACAAAGGGTCCCTTTCCGTTATTGCATTCTTCCCCGTGGCCCCGAATACCAAACATTGGATCAGGAAGGTTATTAATGGTTTCTGTGAGGATGAAGTTCGCAACTTGATTTATTACTAGCTATGGTTGAGTGTAATGCTTACGGTTCCGTGGAAGCTGGACACCTGCATGGAGTGTGATAGAGGTCGGTCTAGCTGATCCCGGTACTCCGGGGAATATGACGTCGAGAAAGCACTTGGGGTGGAAGGTCAGATTAAGGAGTGTTGGAAGCTGAAAAACAAATGAATAAAGATTATTTTAGTTTTGCGATTGGAACCTACATTGGCTTTCTCAAATTCCTCCTTCACTGTCTTCAAGCTTCTATCGCTGCATGCGACAACAAGACGGCTAAATACGAGTAGGGAGGCGAAAGGTAAGACACGCATGGCTGGGGAATATGATGATGAGAGGAAACGTGAAAATCATGGCCCTTATAGACAGGTAGAACCACATGTGTCTAGAGCTATCAAGAGAATTTCGTGATGGAAGCGGGGTAAAACTGGCATGATAAGTACTGTGAGAGGATCGAACATGCAGATCATGTCCTATAAAATTTGCCAGTAAAAACGCTTCGGGCGCAATCGATCTCTGTTGGTTCCCCCTATCATGTCTAGAAGAGAGTTTATCAAGTGCGAACACATTTTAGGGGATTCCGCAATGAAAGAAGCACTCTTGGAGTTGCTGTGGCCGGATATAAAGACATCAAGTGATGAAACGAGTGCATCTCTGTGAACATTCTTACTGCGAGGGCAATGTAGAACATCTGAGTGTTGGCTCGGATTGAAAGGAAATTAAGGCAAATATACATACCAGATGTAAGCTCTGTTGAGCCTGAAGATGAAAATAACGCCCCGACCTTCACCCTTCCCATCTATTGATCCCCAAGATTGAGTTGAAGAATGTGGCGGCTGTTGCATTGCACAGCGCGGAGCAATGCACGAAGTCGGAGATACAACAAATTTACGCTTCAGAAGAGATTTGGGGCATTCTGCAGGCAGGGGTTGCGGGAATCTAGGACTTCAAGAACCGTTGCGTACTTGCAGCAGATGATTTATAGCTTTACAGGCGTCTGAATCAGAATGGACACAATAAAATAGGTGCCGCATTAAAGCCATGATCACTCAAGTGGCAAAGCAATGGTAGTTTACCTTCTTGGAGGGAAGGGAATAATAACCAGAAGAGTCAATCTGGCGGGTTGTATTAAGAACGTATCCACATAGCGTAAGACAAGGACAGTACATAATTATACCCTATGCAGAATGAGCGAAAGACCCGGTGCGGAGGACGATACTTGGGCAACTGGACGCCACATAAGCATGCACTTACTGAAGGATACTTGAAACTTGTGAGACGTCACTCATGTAAAAGTTTCAATTACGGGTGGGCGACTGCAAGCAGCCATATCAACCAGCTGAGGATTATTGCTCCTGTGAAAATTGAATTAGGGAGAATGGGAGTCATGCCATCTTTGCTACCCACCATGTAGTATGACTTACTAGCCACCCCCGACATGGAAATTTAAATGAAATCCCCTATGATGCAGTTTTCGTGATTCTCAGACCCACTACAGCAACAGTAGTACGGCTCTTCAGCATTCCCCTTTTAGAGATATTAGACTTCCAGCCAGGAGCCCGTCCATGCGCGAATGCTTGCTTACTGCGATAATGAGTCCAGAGAATAGTTCATGAGAGTATGGAGGTTTTCTGCGTGAGCCGCAGTAGCTATGCAGACCAAAGGACCGGTGACCACCATTTCTACCAGAATGGTCATGAATGTAACAAATTGACAACCCCAGTAACGGTAAAGACTCTCCTCGGATATCGCCGCGAAATGAGAGGAATGATGGTTGGCTGGCCTGGGAATGGCCTCTCTTCCGGAACGCCACTTCTTTTGTAAAAACAACGCATTGGCAGTTCCAGGGCAGTTCTCAATCTAACGAGGTGTCTATAACTTACAACAGTGTTCTACATTGCTTTTCATACTAAGAATACATTGAATTGCAACTTGGAACAGTTATTGATGGGTCTCCTTGTAAATATTCAGTTGAAGAGAGAAGGGGGACAGGAATGCTACATGCAATATTATAGGGGTTGACGATCGGAGTGGCGGAGAGAGGGAAGGTAAGCAGTGATAGGGATATGATCCTAATGCTAGACGATGAGAACGAATGGACAGTATGTCACGTGAACCAGAAGCACCGAAGACAAAAATGAAAACGAAGTGGAATACAGATGAGGTCAGGACGAAGTCTTCATATTTACCAAGCACTACGCTAGACGTAGGTCTGTGAAGAGAATAGCTAGCTAAGCTTCCGCAGCGGATGGCATGTGGGATGGTGGTGCCGCAGTAGATACGCCCTAATTCAATGTAGAGAAGTCAGTGGCCAGGTATCTCTCTCTGCACCTATAGCACGCACCTTTGTACGACATGCTGGACAGTTGTTCCTCCCAGTTTGCAACCACTTGTCTACGCAGGTTCTATGGAAGGCATGGCGACAGTTCATCACACGGATTTCATCCTCGACGTCATACTCATCGAGACAGATGAGACACTGCGAACGATGTTAGTGCAATATCCCTTGCATTACGGGAACCACCACTCACCCTCTCTGTGCAATTCGATGCCACCCTTCCATCCTTTTCGTGGTGCTCTAGTTGGGCAAGTTTGATAATTTCGAGACCTGAATTGTCGATTTCTTCCTTCGTTGCTGTTGGAGTCTTCGCTTGGCCAAACATTTCGGCAAGGTCCCTACATGAGAATCGTCTGAATAACCGCGAATTCAAACGAATAGCCAAGTAGACGCACAGTAAAGCTTCAAAGGACTCGAAACTGGTAGGCCCGCCTGTGACGATACTATGGTCAGGCGGGTAATAACCTTCCCAATACTCCATCAGTGCCATCGACTTGAAAGTGTACAGGTACTCACCGCCAATTACATAGATCATGAACGTCCTCGAGCCTGGCCCAGTTCCAGGGAACTGTGCTGCACCTCGAGATACTGCTCTACGCCCAGGCCTCAAATTCCGAATAGCATTTGCTGCGCGCGACTGCCAGCCCCGCCCAACTCCCCGCCCACGAGTTTGCATATTCTGGTTTGCGAAGGTATCCATGTCATCCTCGGCAGCAGGAGCATCAGGATGGTGGCCGAAGAGGCCCATGGGGTCGTTGGCCGCCTCTGGTGGTGCATCTGCCTGCCAGTTGACGTTAACGGACTGGAGACCTACAACGATGACGGGGATGAACGTATTGTTCGAGAGCGGCTCGGGGTGGGTGGCACTGGGTACGGAGAATGGTTGAGGGTGTGGGGCTTCGTTGGTGTTATCGTTGAATGGCACCGAGGAGAAGGATGGTGGCGTGGAGGTGGATGACGGTACAGATGTTGTTGAAGGGTTATAGCTGAATGGAGAGTGGGTGTTCATGTCTTGCACAGCATCGGCAGGTCCAGGCGAATGTATCGCAGGGAAACGGTATACTCTCCACCAGTTTATACGCCCAGAGGCGTCAATTCTGCTTGAGCCACCTGCAGTTGTTCCTGGAGTGGCGTTGTGCTGACCCGTTGCTTCCGAAGTGCCAGCGAAGCCGAAGTCTGTGCAGGGAAGTGAGAAACAGCATGAGAACTAGTAGAGAGATATGTTACGAACCATTACTGTCATGCTCATCCTCCTCATCATCGGAGTCGTCGGAGTCGCTGAGCTCTTGCAGCAGCGGCATCCCATCATCATCGTCCTCGACATCAATCGCACCTTCTGCAGATCTAGTGGCGACGGTTTCCACCCTAGCCTCTGGTTCTTCTGATTGATCCCCATGCGCTGCTTCTTCGGACTCTCCACCGCGTTCCATAGGGAATAGTTCTGTTGCATTATCTGTAATTGTCACACCTTCTTCCAAGGTGGAACGTTCCGCCGGGACAGCTACCGCGTCCATAGAAGCAGTAGACGTATCCTCCGGACGCAGCGATATTCTCAGGTCGGATTGCAGATCCACCAGGAAGCGCTCAAAGCTTCCCTCAGGCGGGGGAGGGGCAGGCGGATACGCATCCGCTGCCTCTTCTGCATTACCACCTGGAACGGTGCCTTCAGCACCGTTCCCAAGCCCAAACCCGATGTTGAACGCGCGCGCCATCTCCTGCAGCATCATCTCCCGCGTGTCCTGCACGCCGCGCGGGCCGCGGTCTGCGCCGGAGGCGGGGTCACCTAGGCCTGAACGCAGCCCGAGGCGCTCGCGGATGTTGGTCCATACTTGGCGCATGCGATCGGCGCGACCATTGGCGAACATGTCCATACCAGCAGTAGGAGTGGGGGACATGGGACGAGCAGTAGGGGGGGGAGGTTGAGCGGCGGTGTGTTCGAGGCCAGAGGAGAGAATGGGCTCGGAGGAACCGGTGAGGAGGGAGGCGGCGGTTGCTGCTGCTGCGACGCTGAAAAGAAGATGGTCATCAGATGTGAGTACTCTTTTGCGTGGAATGTGAAGAACCTACCTGAGAAGCGTTCCGAGGACATCGATGCTGTTAGATGAGACGGCGGGAGGTCGAGGGAGCTCGGCAGTGGCTGGTGCTTCGTGAGCAATAGAGGGATCGTCCGATGTTTCTTGCAGGAGGTCGGCTTCAACGTTGGGTGTAGTAAAGCCTGTGGCAACGGTACTGGAATCCGAATCAGAGGCGCTGGATAATTCAGTATTTTGCAGCTCTGAATCGGGGTTCAACGAGGGTATACGGTGCGAAGGAGCGGAGTTAGTGTCGTTGTCATTGGGGGATGATATGAAGGGCGTATGGGAAGAAACAATGCTGGAAGGACGGGACCCGAGAAGAGCGGAGAGCCTGTCCCGAGCTCTGCTTCCGCTGTGCTCGATTCCTGTGGCAGGCGCAGAAGGGCGAGGCATAGAAGATGCTCGGCGACTGATACCAGAGCGCGCGATGGGATATGTTGAGGTGGCATCATTGTCGGTCGGGAATGTGGTGGAAGGAGCGGCTGGTGTAGGAGATTGACTGCGGGGGTCATCAATGGTATGAACAATACCTTGTACCACGACGAATGCTCCGGGAGGTGGGAACTGGCGAGCAGGAGGGGCGAAAGGGTGGTGCTGAGGCGGCTCAGCCTCTGGTGCGGGCACGGTGCGATCATGGTAAGGCTCGTTGGACATAACCGGTACCTCATCTGATGGCTCCGCCACCTCAGGCTCGGGCGTACTGAAACGCCCAGGCCAGATTGAGTCTCCGTCGCCGCCGCCGCCGCCTTGCGACAATGCATCGGTTATACTGCTGTGCCCGCTCAGCCACGAGCCTATGTTCTGCGACGTCTCGTGTACATGTCCACTAGGCTCAGAGGTGTATTCAGAGAGAGTGGATGGGAAGGGGGTTAGTGGTCGCTCTGGCACAAGTTCTGGGTCCGCCTCTGGAACTGCGGCCTGTTGTTCTCGTTCCTTGCCCTTTTCGGTGACAGGGAGAGTAGAAGCCGAACCAGTAGAAGAGCCTTCTGTGGCGCTCTCTGAGAATAGTTCCGACGCTGGGGCGCTATCGTGGGCTGGCTTTGACCATCGCATGGAATTGCGCCACGACTTCCGGGTGGTTTCGCTGGTTGATGATGTCGTGCTGCTCAGGCGCCGCCGCGAGGATTTGACTAGGTTAAGAATGCTCCTCCGTTTCGATGGTCGCCGTGGTGTATCAGCTGCGACCTCCGCAAGCAGTGGCTCTGGACGAGGCTCGGCAATGACAATTGGGTCGGATGCCGGTCGAGAGGCAGGGGGAATGGAGATAGACGAGGACGACGGTTGAGCTCTGGAGCTGTTTTGACCCATGGTGTGTACTGAATGGGAGTGGTATGTTGTATACAGGACTTGAAGGGTTACTGGGCGAATCGACCGCGATGTGTGGGTGAATGAAGTATGGTACAATTGACGATGCTTGAAGGATGGATTATAAGACAATTAAGAGTATACGTCCACCAAAGAACGGTAGGTGAGCTCACCGTCGCGGACGAAGTCCGGGCGTGCTCAAGAGCGAGGGGATGGTGGTGGTGAGGGAGAGAGTTGGACGAGCACTGGGTTAGCGCTATTGCCGGCGATGAGTAACGCAAAGTGACCCACTGTCACCACTGTCACATAAGCACAGCAGTGCGCGCCTGATCAGGACAACACCGCGATCATCTTCACCTACATTCTGCTCGAATCACGAATCATATCACTCAATCATGAACTGCACCCACAGCGCGACCAAGAGATATATAAATTTGCACAAAACCTACACTCAAGCCGTATTTTATTTTTCATACTTAAAGGGTAGGGAAAATAGCAGGGCGACAGTTGTCAGCTTATTGTCAACACTCGACACAGCGGCCACGCTAAATAAAACTGGAGCCGGAAGCGTAAGTGAGTTTCGTGGCGTGCACACGTATCAATGATACGCAAAAGTGTAACCAAAAGCCACCATCTTACCAAATAAACATCCCGCGATCGTCACTATCTGCAGCAAAATTTCCACAGCCCCTCCAACTCCTCGAAGCAGGGACGACATCTTCCAGAAGATGAGGCAATGTAGAGTTCGTCAACAGCTTACGGTAGTAAGTAGTCTATCTTCCATTTCGAGTGTACAAACCACACGCATGAAGAACTAGAGATATGCGCGACGATAAGAATAGATAGGTTGAGGATGCCAGTCGCATCAACCTATCCAGACCTGCAACGAGGTCAGTCGAGACGTTGAGCGGCATAGCGAGTACAAGCATCAGCTGTCTACACAATGCCAGAAGAGCAATAATATTCAAAGATACGCCTGGTTAAGGAAAAAGAAACATGTGCTTAAAAAAGACCAAAAAACCTTTCAATGGAGTGCTGTGGAAGTGCCAGTGCTGAGGCTTTTTTTTTTTCATTAGTGTGGTCGATCTAAATATATAGAATAGACTCCCGCAAAAATTGCCTACTTCGGGCTGTAAACTGGTTTTGTTCGGAAACAAGGATAAAAATGATATCGCGACACGTTGCGAGCGCTGTCATTCTCCTCATAATATGTAGGCCGTTCAACGAAACACACGAAGTACAGGATCATGCGGACAGCAATTAGCTTCAACACGAAGGCTTATGCCCTTGAAGTGCATGCAGGTTCTAGGAACAATTGGCGTGGGAGGACCTGGGACCTAGGACCTTGCGGAAGATGCTAGTACCACGAATGAGAGAGGCGCAGAATTTACTTAACCTTTCATTCCAGTGTTGATAGTGAGCCCTGGAAGCAAGAACTCCTAAGGGAATGGGCATGGACCTGACGAACGTTTAATGCCACAATGACTTTTTGGGAAGGAGGAAGAATTGCGCCGATGGGGAAAGTCAAAGATATGAAGAATACACTCGGCTGGGTGGAAGAAGCAAGGGATGTTAACTCGCGCCCCTTTCCTGCGAGCAATGCACTGGTGTTTGCTTAAAGCGGATCCACTGAACTTGCTGGGGTTCGATTTTGCTTACCATATCTTCCGTGATTCATAGAACAAGTCTGAGCTGGCAGAGAAGAGAATAGCAGATGGGTTGATATATATTCTAATCATCAGGAATTGGATATCGAGCGGAGGTACACCATGTATAATTTTTTTATCAGGCGAGCTTAGGTAGTGTAACAAACTGAAATAGAATTCGTGCTAGTCAATAAGGCCAACTTTCAACAACATATTATTATCCCACACACCTATCCTCTCCAAACCTAGCGCCACTCTAGAAGCCCTAAGCCTCCAGGAATCGAACATCTCCACGTATCCTCACACTCCGTGATGCTCTCCTCTCCCGGAATACTCGCCGGCGCGCGGCTCAATACGAACCCATTCTCACTCGCAGCCCAGAAGGTATTTTGGAGCACGATTTCGTCTTCAATAGGCGTGCCTAGTTGCGCCGCTTGAGGGAGGGAGTCTTGCACTGTTAGGAAACCCATAGCACTGCGCAAACTGAAGGACGTGGAGGGGTCGAAGTAGCGGGCAGGTATGGTTATGTGGGATGATTTAGGGTGATGGAGGAACTACGTAAAAAAAGAAGTGAATTGAGGTTGAGATAGATGAGCGGAAGATGGAGTGGGCTTACCTGCACGACTGTTCCGACTGCTGGCGCCCTTTCCGAGTCGAGCGAGATGCTACCACGCGAGGGATCGCCGGCTGTAATGCGGTATATCCTCGAAATCTTTCATGAGCATTTAGTTTGTCAATTATGAAGAAAGAGAATAACAAAAAAGCCCACATTGCCGTTGGGCGCATTAACTCCTAGAGAAAATTGCTCCTCTTCTTTGAACGAACCAGAAAGCTCTACTTGACGACCGGAATTCTTGATCGCGGAAAGGAGGAGTTGCGTGGGGTTGGAGTCGTTCAGGGTATTTATTATATTGCCTTCGCAGCTTGCAGAAGATGATGAAACATGCAAGCAAGGAATATATTTTTATAAGTACCTTGTTATTGTTAGAGGCTCAGAAAGTGACTTCGCTTTTAGGAATTGAACCTGAGACGAAAGCTGAGGGCCGTTGTTGTTGCTTTTCTTCAAGACAATACCGACGGCACCGGAATCGAGTATGGTATGGTTGTGGAAGAGAGTCACGGGTCGTCCCGTAATAAATGGTGTAGACGACGCAATAAGCCCCAACTGTGGCAGGAATTTTTCGAACGGAGTTCGATGAGAAATGGCTTTTGGCTCGTTAGCATTTCAAGTTGCAGACCGCGCGCAGACTGACTTTCGTTGCTTTTCGGAAGGCTCTCAGCGAATTAGAAAGTCCTTCCGGTGCTAGATCACTGAAGTGAATAACAGTTTCTACTTCCTCAGGGCTATAATGATATATTGGTCAGTTGGCAGCTCAACCTTCATTTAACGGTGTACGGACTCTAGCGTCCTCAACTCCTCGGGCAGTGGCTCGTGGTGCGCGCTTCTATCCCATACATCCGCCCATGGTACGCCGGGTTGATAGTGACTGTCTTCTATCTCCGTTAACTTGGCATTCTTGTCTCTAAACGCGTGCCAGCGTCCCACTTGCGGAGCGACCTTTCCAGGTATGGCGGATACGAAAGAATGAGCAGCTGAAGATTCGAAAACGGCGAACGAGCAAGAAATAACGTTTGGTGAACTGAGACCATGCGTAGAATTTACGCCCAGGATTGGACTTGAGAGACAGCCGATGGTGTTGCCGTGGATTGAGTTGAACTTTGTGAGGCCCTCGACCAAGTTTGCTAGGTCACGGTGATTGGGAAGGTTAGCTGAGAGCGCGAAGAGAAACTCGTGGTTCTGGTTTCCGTAGAGTTGTGAGAGTCTGGCTATATAGGCCTGCAGAGTTGACGTTGAACGTGCAACAACGGTGCTGAGGTGGAAGGGCATCGGGGCCGTATGAGGAAAGAGCGTTAAGCGAGAATTCAGGTGGAAAGTAACACGTGACTCTGGACACCTTCAAACATCGACACCACGTCAACGGCGAGTTTCGAGACTATCCCTGCCTTTAACACCCCGGTGCGCAACCAACATGCCGTCTTCAACTTCAAATATAGCTGACTATCCTTCAATGCTCTGGGTAACGTATGCGTCAACTACTTACGTGTCGGTCGCAAATTCTAACGACACACCAGGATCCCACCTGTTCTTTTACTATCAGCCTACTTTGCTCGTAAGTGGTACCTCGCCTGGAGGCTCAGGACTCATGGAATTGGCAAAGGAGGTAAGGATGTGTTGCTGCTTGATTGTAATGCTTATGTACTTAAGATAAATGACCACAGCACCAGGGTTTCAAACTAACGTTCGCCGGATACGTGTAACCCCCGAAATTGCCGCCCGGCTCAGAAGAGGCGAAAACGTTAGCCCAGAAGAGATTTCAGCCGCCTCTGCGAAAGCAGAAGAGCGAGAGAGGCTGGGAACTTCGGGTGGGACAACAGAAACAAAAGTCGAGCGAAAACCATCACCACCTGCTCCTGAAGAGCCTGTGAACGAATGGCTGCCAGAATCTGTGATAGGGCCAAAAAAGAGAGGAAAGGCGAAGCGGAAATAATTATATGTGAGGAATTGTCTCTATTACGAGAGTCGTCAACTGATCAATTGCAGTTTATTAATCTATCAGCCTCCTTATTTATTATCACAATATTTAGGCTCTCAGAATTCAGGAAGCGCACACTTAATGAGAA
The DNA here is from genome assembly GCA_036937115.1 of Nidularia sp. FH-822889. Classification (NCBI taxonomy): domain Eukaryota; kingdom Fungi; phylum Basidiomycota; class Agaricomycetes; order Agaricales; family Nidulariaceae; genus Nidularia; species Nidularia sp. FH-822889. The sequence continues at coordinate 30,428 of JASFDF010000232.1, forward strand.
GACATGGTACTTCTTACCAAGCTGTTTCCTCTATGCGCATGGTGCTGGTTATTCTGGGATCTCCCCACCACGTCTAAGCCTAAGCGCTTCGGATAGTCAGATGACCAGGCTGCGACCGGGTTTATTCTGAGCCTCAGAGGCAGCTGAGCCTCCTGAGACGGTTTTCCGTCTATCGACTCGTAAGAATGTATTTATGTTATTCCGTTAAAGGTAGTTGTGCCAGCTCAACAGGTAAGTACTCCGGATCTATGTGTCACTGTTACTCGGTGTTACAAGCTCTCAGAATTTTGCTATCGTCTACCGGGCCGCGTCTTTATCCCTGTGTGTTCTATGTTAACTGTCAAACCTACGTGCTCTTCTCATGGTACTCTCTCACTGTATGTTCTGCACTCATGAGACAGGAAGGGGGTATGGTATATAAGCCGGGAAGAAAGAGGATTCTTGGTGCATGCTTTTGCTGATAAATAAGCCAGCCAATGCGTCTTATTTTCCTGCCCTGGGCTTGTGTCCTCTCTGGAGTTGCTTTTGCACAGGATATCAGCTTGAAAGCGGTAAAGAAGGCATTTGATGATGCTCATGTGAGTTTTATAATTCCTCTTAGTCTTCCCATTACTCCCTATTTACTCTCGTGCCAAACTATAATGTCTAGATTCCAGCTGACCTCAATATTGCTTTCAATCCCTCAGTCCTCCTCGAAGTAACGTTCCCGGAGACGAGCAGTCCCCCTATCACTCTCCATACTGGACTTCAGCTTCCTCGGAACCGTAAGTGACGGACTCTGAATCGCACGTACAAATTATAATCCTAATTTGTCCCTATAGAAACAGCTGGTCCGCCGTTCTTTAGTGTAATTGGAGCAGTATCAAAAGGACCTTTTGTGGTCGCTGCAGTCGACCCCGATGCACCAACTCCCGAGGACCCCACTAACGCACAAGTCCGCCACTTCCTTGGTGGCAACTTTACTCCTGTGGAACTAAGAGGTATTCCTACACCTCTTCTGCATAATTCAACCCCAGCAGTGTCACATTTCCAACAGCTAACTCCTCATGGAGGAATTCATCGGTCAGCACCTGTACTGGCACTATCTTTAAATACTATACTCAAAGTCCTTCGTTTTTTTCGTAGATACCTATTCTTGATATTCGAACAGTCGCCTGGATTCAACAGTCAGACCCTTGTTAATTCTACAACTTCTCTCCAGCTATTTAACATTAGCGAGTTTGCGGATGCAGTTGGACTGGGTGCTCCTATTGGAGGGACTTACATGCTTGTGGCTTTTGACCCCACTTCTGAATAGAATGGACACACTTGGCTAGTTGCTGCAGGTATATTTTGTGTGAAAACAGGGAATTTTGAGGGGGTAACTTCACAACCTGTCATTTAAGAGGTGTTTTACATGTAAAGAAAGTCACTGCAATGCAAAATAAAATAAAGTAGGAGATCATCTGGTTTGAAATCACATTTACTTCTCATCTCAACTGGCTGGTTAGAAGAAGTAAGTACAGGACAAGATATTATTATATTCGAAAAACGAGATAAGGTAGGATTATATACATGATCCCAAGCTCCAAACCACCCATTGTTGAGTGTTCTATTGATCCCATGGCATTCACACTATGTTTTATCTGATGAATGGTTAGGAGCCTGACATGATACACTGCTGACACCCGACAATTTTGCTTGAGGGAAAATGTGTGGCAGCAAGGATGAATTTGGATAGTATTTTAACAATAGGAAAATTCAAGGGAAATGATACCTTTTCCCTCACTTATATGGTCATTAGTAATTTATTATTGAGAAATGATTCCTTTCCCTGTTGTGAAAATTCTTTGCTAAACTTATCCTTGCTGCCACACGTTTCCCCTCGATTTCCCCTCCTGTGAAATAGTGGGGCCCAAGCAGTGATATCAGTGAATCGTGATGCGCGCTTACTTACTATTTTTATGCCCGGGGCCGAGACCTACCCCCGCTCAGGTCCAGGAGTATTTAATTCATTCTGCCGCCTGCGTGCACTGCATTTGTAACACAACGCAGAGTAAACACATGGTTGCACATGGCGGCAGACTACTCGTGTGGCTAAACAGCTCTCCTTCCGACCTAACATGCCAACTATGGAACCATCGGCCAAGCGCAAGAGAGAAGGTACAGACGACTCGGTACACAACCATAAGGATGAAGTTCCTACACCTGTACGATCGGACATCTGGTTCGATGATGGTAGCATCGTTCTTCAGGCGGAAGCTACGCAATTTCGTGTTCATCGTTCCATGCTCGCCCGACATTCTTCTGTTTTCAAAGATATGTCGGCTCTTCCTCAGCCGCTAAACGAACCTCTTGTTGAAGGCTGCCCTGTCGTCCAACTTACGGATTCCGCCGCTGACGTGGGAAACCTTCTTACAGCCCTTTATGACAAGTAAGGCGCCAAATTGGTGCGAAATTGCTTAGCTTATCCGTTAATTGTTGTGAACAGGAACTACAATGTCCGGTGTATGCTCCCATTTTCGGTTGTGGCGGCATTACTTCGTCTCGGTCGAAAATACGACTTCGTGCATTTGCGAGATGAAGCCTTACTACGTCTAACTGCTGAATTTCCTACAACTCTGGAGGAATGGGAAAAGCTGCCTCCAGAATACACACATATCAAATATCAGAACGGAATCCTATTTGACATTATCAACCTTGCGCATGAGAATGCGGTCCATTCCATACTTCCTGTCGCTTATTACCTGTGCCTCCAAAATATTGTGAGTACACACGCATGCGTTTTGTTATTTAAGCATATCTGCAGAGAGCTTAGTATGTTTTATAGGAAGAAATTATGTATGGAGAGAAACGCGATGACGGAACCGTCGTCCAATTGCCGCATTCTGTTCAGCAAGCCTGTATGTTGGGCCGAGAAAAAATCCTAATTGCCCTGGAGGAGCATACCTTTGGGTGGCTTGACGAAGAAGATATCACCGTTAATTGTACCAGTCGTGCTCGGTGCGAGAAAGTGAAAATGGACCTTATCCGAGCGATATGGAAACCAATGCCTGATTGTTCCAGGAGTCTAGAGAAATGGTCGGATGCTCTATCAACCGAGCTTTGTGGTCCATGCACTGAAACAGCTCAGGCTATCCACGAAGAAGGGAGGAAGAAAATTTGGGATATGATGCCTTCATTTTTCCGACTTCCTCCATGGAATGAACTCCTTAATTGTGATGTCTAATCTTATAAATGTCTTTATAAAATATAGAAAATGTTCAATTCAATAATGTATCTTTAATAAAATGTGTGCAAAGCTTGGTAGGGCTGAGGGGAATCAAAGTAGTAGTACAAGTTAAATGGTGGCTTTATTCCCTGAGAAGGAATATTTGGTGTCTATTGTCCTATAGGAAGAAACATGTTGAATATAGTTTGCTTCGAAGATGCAGGATAGTGCAGCAATGGACTAGTAGTACTTATTGGTTTGAGGAAAAACACTGACTCAATGCTTGAAAGTTGAGGTTTCCTCAAGGGGTTGGCAGAATGTTGAAAATATGTATACACTCACTTTTTTTTTCTCAACCATCCTAGGTACCCCTTCTCCTGTACCTTCTTAATTGAGTAATTTTCATGTTTTGTTGTGAAATCATATCATTTTGGGATGCTTTCTCCAGATTTTCAAGGAATATATACATGGCAAAGTTACATAGAACAATTTTTTGTGGGTTTGTAACTTCTACAACTCTAGGTTCTCAGCACAATATCTTCCTCAATTTCCTCCATGCATTAGTGATGAAATTGAATGAGATAAGCATCAGATCAACACCAATAAATCAGCAAATCATGTGACAAACCCAAACAGTCTCATAACCTCAAGTGTTGTCAGGGTTCACTATATTCCTGGAATATATTTGGCCCATGGAATATATTTTATCCATAGAATGTTCTAGAACATGG
>JASFDF010000233.1:0-34033 GCA_036937115.1 Nidularia sp. FH-822889
GATTTTAGGCACAGCCGGTTTGCTGTTCGGTCGACTTATGGACTTTTTCGCTTGAAATCCTGGCTGATACGGCTCGTTAACCGTAAGTGAGGGCGAGATCTCCCGTTAGTTTTGACCGTGGACGCCCGGCATCAACCTACACCCTGAGCCCAACCACGAGCCCCAGATTCTACCCTCACTTCCGTGCATCATACCGTCCCTGGGCGGCGTACCCCAGGGGGTCGTACATATACTTTATGTCAATCACGTGAAGCGACGCCTTTTCCTGCGTTCGAGCAGTTCTTGGGTGCAGCTGGACTACTAGATGCGTAAGCATGTTTTTCATATCTCTCGCCATTCATCTGGACTCTGACTGCCATATCTACCCCGGATCCGAGCTCCTCGCACCATCATTGCCAGTGCTCTACTTGCACGGGCTTCTTGGGGGGGGGGGGGGGGGGTGAGAGTACTTCGAATTCGCCCTAGCCCTTCCCGGCGGCTGGTTGGTACAATGACTCGTGAACGATGTTGGGCTGACGCTACTGCTATCGGTGGCTATCCTCGACGAATAAAATCCTAAACCTGCCTTGGCAAACCTTTTGGCCATATTATATACACCCATGTTATTAAATTCCAGTCCTTCACGAGTTTTGAGATGGTTCTGTTTAGAAAATGATTGAAACATCCCGCCAGTGTAATTCGACCCGAATCAAATCTTACGTCCATAATATGATGGTATCTGATAAGTACTATTAGATGGTGATAGGCAAAAGGCATGCGAGAGGTCCGACCAGCTGCGCGTCTGACGACATGCCCTGGTCTCCAAGAGAAACTTGACGAGTCCTGCTGGTTGCAAAATTGCTTCCCTGGCCTGTCTAGGACCGGTTATTCTAAATCCAATCGTCATCATTTACGTAACGAAGGCTGTGACTGGTGAGATTAACCCGCTCGCATTTCCGGTTGGCAGCTATTATAACAGTTACACCATAACATCTTATAGAAATAGTCAGATATACTACTCATGATGCCACTCCTCCTGCCTCCATCGACCTAAGGGTTCGACCAGCTCTTAGCCGTAATGTGTCCTGATAAGGCGCTTCTAGCATCTATGTCCGTGTAAATTGTTGTTACGATTTTACTCGCTTCACGTGACTTTCACCCACTGGTATGAGAATATCGCCTATTCTTATCGTAGCTTACTCTTCTTTTGCGACAGGAGCGCTCATTGTAATTGAAGCCTCCCACCGCCGCTCGCCATAGATTGAAATAACGAATCGACTCCATCGCTATGCTACCTGCAAGCTTCAGAAATCGGAGATGAGGATTTACCCAATTGCCAACAGTATAATTCCAGGCACTATTTTCTTTTCATCGATAGTAACGAGTGGACTTACCAGGAGTCGTAAGCTCTAGCTTCTCCTCTTACCGCTGAATACTCTCTCCATGCTCTAGCATTAGATTTATTCGTCGAATTGCCGGATTCGAGATAATATCCAGCAAAGGTGAGGCCTTGTCTCGGGCTCTCGCGTATCAAATACTGCCCTTTAATCGCCTGGCGAGATGTTATGATGTCCCCACCTCCATCCCCGGACCCCTATGTTCGGAGCGCTCCCGTCGAGTGGGCTCGAGATAAGATTCAGAGATAACCGAGCAGGCTAGGTGTATCTCGAAGTTCGAACATGCCATCGAAAGGGTTCCCCAAGGGTCCTTGAGCCTCTATAAGGTTTCTTTGCACCCGCAGCCAGGCTGATAATGATGGGGGGTATGATGATCTCTAGACCACGAGACTGCTGTCCTCCATCGTTCCTTTCAATACTCTGCGTGAGAACTCGGAGCCGCAAGTGGGTCACTCATGGTCATCTAAATTTAAGTACTGGTATGACGATTCAGTTAGCTGACTGTTATGTTTAAAACTAGGCCGCTATTGGCAGATGTTCATATGAAATTAGATAGATATCCCGTTCTTCGATCGTATGGTCTCTCAAAATTTGTCTTCTCTCCCTGCGGACTTAACGAAAAGACTCCGTTGTCAAGTTTAAAGCTCCCCCGTGTGTATATGTTTTGTGATCAACTTTGTGTTTTAATTTCGGGTTTCTGTCTATGATCATCGATGGGTCGTGGAGTACACTTGAGGAAGTCGCATGTTTCGTGAAGCACTGGTGTGTAGGCTTTCCTTCTTAATTATGGGATCTCTGCAGGGCACTGATTTAGAAGTTGCTTACATAACAGATTTTTCGCAGGAAACATCAACAAAGCTTGTATGCCAATCACGACGTCCCTATGCAAGTACCCTACATCCCTATTGGCGCTACTGACCCTACCGCCCTATCATGCAGGGTGGCCTTTGAAGCACTTTGTGTCAAATCGTCCATTGCCTCGAAAACTTTTGTTGTCAACGTATCGTTTAATCTGAGGGCTCCATAAGTTGTTTGTGCACTCCTAAGTTATTACTGAAATTCTATAACACCGTTGATAGTCCAGATTCCAACATCCCAGACCGTGGCTTAACGCCGCTGCACCGCCGAATACCATAAGTGACTGGCCCCATGGAGGTTTGCCTGGAGTGTGTAGCTGTAAAGGATACACGCCTGATCGAGGCATCTGTCAATCATTCCAACAGGTGATAGTATATACACCCCATCACATGTGGTAGAATGTTTTGAGCACGAAATCAGATATTGAGCAACGTTGATTAGAATGTCTTTAGGACGGCGCGAGAATGACACTTATAATCCTCCTACGCTAAACTCTGGTCCGGAAGGAATAACTAGCCAGGGCTAGAACTTGAAGCGCTTGGGGCGGCTCGAGTTTACGCAATTCTGCTTCTGGAAAGTCGAGAGTCGCCTGTATTATTTGCATAATCTACTCGGGGGAGGTTCTCGTCAATACAACAATTCGGCTCTTAAATCATACCGAATTTGGCGCTGTTGATGGACAGACTTGGTCGAGAAGACAACCCATGCTTCACGCCTGAATACTCCTCCTTGACGTCGATATGAATAGGACAAGACATCAGACACGCCGATCGGTTCAGTCAATCAAAACATAAATTTCTTATCAATTCATGTGGTAGCTAATCAGAATTCATGCTTTATACAGGTTATGTTTCTTGTGCCATTCCTCGATAGAATCTGGGCCATAATCTTTATATACTTTCTTCTGACCCTCTGGCAGACGAACGTAGTCCGGTTTTGAATTCGACTTCGCAATTACCTACGAAGTAAGATTGTTAGAGCTCGACGAAGTAAGAGATTGATGCATCGTTTCTCACCATCTCTGTCGGGGGCTCCAATTCGGGAGAATCGATGACAGATGCAAATGGATGGATTAACTCCGGCCTAGTGAATCACCGCATGAGCATAGATGGAGTAACGCATTATAGCATGTATACTTACCAGGTTTCATCATATAGCCAGAGCATGCTTGAGCACTCGGAACAAAAGCTCCTCTCGGATGTAGCAATGTGCTGCTTAGGTGTGTCTCTATCTATGACTGCTTTGTACACACTGAGCATAAGGGCGTCAATAAGAGGTAGGTGTGGTCACTATCTCCCCCGAGATCGAATGAGACTCACCTGATATGTTCTTTGCCTTCGATCTTTAGAGTATCACTATGTGCCCCAAGATTGATGGAGCCTCCTGTTCCGCCAACTTTACGGCATATCGAACACACGCAGAGCTGCATTGCGAACAGTGAGTGAGTATGTTGATTCCACTAGACATCGCACTAAACCTACTTGGTAAGGTACTGGAGTGCTTGACTGGACGCTGAATTTCACAGCACCGCAATGACAGCTTCCTTTAAGTTCGACGGGCATCGCGATATTGTGGGATATACTGAAACGCTGTGCTCGACCTCTTCTGCGACTTATAAATCCCAATGGACCAGGTGACCTCAGAGTCGACGTCAGGCCGCCCACATGACACGCAACGTGCGGGAAATTCAAACAGAAACGGTCTTCCAAAGTCATGAGCGTTTCAGCCAGTGTAGAAGACGAAGTGCGTGCTCATCGTGACGATTATATTGAGATATGAAAACATTTCAGTTCTGGATGTTCACGGTGTTGGAGGTTGGATGTTGACTGTTGGTTGAGTGTCTGCTTGAGCGTTGCACCCGTGAGCAAGCGGCTTTCGGCATCGTCGGAGGCACAAATGGCATCGGCGATACCGGTTACCTCCGAGAGCCTATATAAAGGCCCCCTCCCACGCAAGCTCTTTCTTTAGAAGGCTTGCCACGCTGGTCGTTACGCTCATTTCTACCGCCGACACAGTGCCTTAGACTCTTAGGAGTCTTTCGTCTTCGAGAACAGGAACCAGAACTAGGAAATGTCTCGGTGCATAACCCATGTCGAGGCATGTCGATTTAAAGCTGGCACATCCCCCCCACTCAGGGGCAGCTTTTAGGTTTTTACCAGGTGGGCCTCCATTTTCTTCCTTTATTTATTTAGTGTCGGTCGATGATTTCAAAAATATAAACTGATTTTAATGAGTCGGACTCGTCTTTGGACGGGAATGGCGATAATTTTCTTACTGAGACCCTTTGACTTGTCTTTGATGTGCCCGACTATGTGCTCACCTATTGATCCATAGGCTTTATTCCCTAGGTATCTCTACAACATGTATAATACCATCGTATCCAAATTATTGCATAGTCTTTGCCGCCTCCGGCTGTTCTATTACTTGTCGTGAGTTGTTGACCAAAAAAGTTTATCTTGACCACTGGAATCATGTTGAATTCCATTATACGCTTCTATTCTTCCATGTTTAGTCCACGGAGAACTGTGTAGAATCGGAAGGCTTCGTAAGTGGCGGATGTGCATTCGATTGAATACCTCAAGAGGGACTGCGAGTTGTAACCTTGTTAACCAAACTGCTGCGGCTACAAGGCTGCTCAGTGTGAAATTGCGTGTCGTGTTGTAAAACAGCTACACTTCGATGATCAGCCCATGGATCTCATTTGGCAATATTATAGGCTAGGCTATGTTTCGTCTGGCATCTTAACGACAATTATAATTCATACATTTGCAGGCAATGAAGTATATTGATGAAGAGTTTGTAGCCTTGCTTGTATGGCAGCAACCCTTTATTCAAGCTGTACAAGCTCTGCCGCGGACATAGAGTATTTTCACCGAGTATGGAGATCGGTTTCCGATATATAAATAAGTGCTGGAAGCTATTATTTTATGCCTTCGATGCAACGCGATTTGGTACTTTTGGAATATTTATAACTCGTAAGTTATTCATGAACATAGTAATATGTATGTCTATAGCCTACATATAGGTTTGTCGAGTAATAGAATGTGTCAATGTAATAGAAGGATGATGGTAGTGCTACAGTGCATGATACTTAACTTCCGGAATTTCCTAACGATACAAGGTTTACAGAGAGAAGAGGAATAAAACCATAGATACGAGGAACATAGACCAGATCAACTGAGAGAGAAGAAGGAAATAACACCGCCAGATTGTGGAGGACACGCTTGGCCAGCTGTCCTCTGCGATAATTGATTTCGAATCCTCATGAGATCATCCCAAAGCAGAGTCGGCACTTGCGCACCCGTCCGAACAAAGACTCGGATATGGTCCAGCCATTTCTTTAGAAGCTGGCAGCGCCCTGATTCATCCTGGCCTTCGAATGAGTTCGGAGCTAGGCCGTCGATGCCTTCTGGGAATGCTACGACCGCCTGCGCAAGCCAATAGAAGGGAAGCACATCACAGATAAACGGAGGCTCTGTTCCTGTATTTTCAAATCGTGTCGCCTCAGGACTGCTCGTCCACAGGCTTAGCCAATTGTGGAGGGCGAACTGCACTGTATACATGTCGTCTTTCTGATTTCCTTGGCTGCTGGGTGCGAGCAGGTTTGGTGAGTGTGCCAAGAAGAGCCCATCGGGTGACGTGGTTACCGTTCGAGGTGCATAAATATTGCGTAAGATGGTGTGGATTAAGATAAAGTAGGAGAATGAGTTGAGAGGCAGGGAGTCTGCACAAGGGCGGGTATCAGTAAGCGCATCTAATGCGATCTGCATGTTCACTCCAGCAGTGCGCGGCGGACCAGTCCCATACGGAGATGGCGTTTGAACAGCCTGGTACCATTCTCTGGCAGTTCCTGCTACCCAGAGTGTGTCATCACAGGGTAGGTTGATGTCAAATTCGATCGGTTGGAACGATGGCGACATGGAAAAATACATGCAGTGCGAACAGTCATGTAAATATGACATGAAAAGAGCGCTGCAATGAGGCTATAAGCATATGGTATGTAACATATGAATAATATCACGTACCGCTTGATACTCTCGTACCGAGTCCAATCCTTCCATGCTCCTTCCAACGATTGGAGATCTGTCAAATCCGCTGGCGTCCATGACCCAATACGAGCCAACAGGTCCGTTCTACGAATCATCTACAAATGATAATTGAGCGCCGATTTCGTATTTGTTAGACTTGAGACTCACCATCACAAGCATGCCATGATAAATATTCGTCGACATCTGTTGGTCCGGACATTGATGGAATAGACCAATTGTTTGGAGTAGCACAATTGCGACGATGAGGTGAACCTGCTCCCCAATATCAAGATTTGGCTTCGACTGCCATCAACATGAATAAGTGTCACATGTCAACGAGATCTGTCAAAGGAGAGAATCTTACAAATTCTAAGACAAGCGCGTCTCTACTCGTAGCCACAGTTTCGTTTATGAAACGAACTGCGGATGGAGATTTGACAAAGAGCGCTCCGCAAGCCTGCATGGCGCGAATAAGAACATATGGTTTACCATCGGCGCGCCATGTTGCCCGATGGATAAGAGGAATTTGGCTGCAAAAAGCGGAGAAAAACAAGTACACTGTAATGAAATCCAATTAGCTCACGTGAGCGAGACAATCGTGGGTTAAATTTAGACACGCACAGTATTGATCAAGCTCCTCGGACCCAGGTGATTCATTTTCTCGAAGTGTTGCCGAGGAGACAAATTCCGGATTGGGGACCATGGGAAAGACATGTCCCGACACACCGCCCGAGGGCGGATTCGCAGTACCACCAGAATTCTGCAGGGCGCTATAACCAGCGACCATGTCTTGACCCTCGATTCCGAGGCTTTGCGATAAAGAGAAAGGGCCATCACTCCCGTATCCGGAATAGTGCTCACTTCCATCCATCCATGATGCGAGGTCTCCGTGCTGTTCCACTGGTGGTGCACACGATGAGAGGGTGGCTTCCTCCACGAATGGCTCGAACAGGCCATTAGGAAATAGTCGGGTGAGCTGCGTGTCAAGCGCTATCGTGTCAAAGCCGAGGTCCAAGGAAACGCTAGAATCGCCTTGGCCGTCGAAGAAGTCCATCCTCGGAGATCCGCGTGATGACGACGGTGGTGATGAGCTCGATGAATTGGATAGGCTGGGGGGACCCATAGGGCGCACATTCGTAAACTGTGTCGGTGGAAACGCACTCGGAGAGAGCAATGGAGATGTGGCGATAGATGTACCCGCCATGTACGGAGACGAGTATCGTGCCGAAGACGGCCTATCAGTGTCGCTACCAATGACTGAGCTGGTTGCGGTAGATGTAACGCTGCTTGAGGAAAGCGTGCTCGAGGAGCGCTGAGTAGATCTCCTTGAAGCATTCCTCTTGTTCCGGGACGTTTCCGGATCATTGATAAAGACGCACTCCTTTCCGCGAGATGTACACTTAGAACAGGGGAACTGGAGGTTGCATTTGACTTTGGATTCAGCACAGGCCTGATGACAGCCATCGTACTTGGTTAATATCTTAAGATTACTGTGGCAACGACAAGACCTACTTGGCATGATTTTCGTCTTGATCGATTTGTATTCCTTCTGTATGACAGATACGAATAAAATGTAAGACTCGATGATGAGAAAATTAAAGGAGCATACGCACGAGTCGCCGCATGTTCTTTTGTGCCTCGTAAGTAAATCACTTCTTGTAAATTCCGCCCCGCAAGTCTGTCATATATGATGAATGCCGCCCATATGATTGTCAGAAAAGTATAGCATACATCGCATCGATGAGATCTTTCATTCGTATCTGTAGACGTTATTGCAGTCAGCTGAGATATTCGGTCAAGGATCTCTAGACTAGGTAGGCACGTACGTGAACGAAGGTGTCGATTGAGATGGGTAGTCCTTGTAAATTTTGCAGGGCATAGCGAACAATATTTCGTCTGAGGAAGAGATGGCATGTTCCCTGATCAAAGGACCCTTCATTAGCAGACCCTGGAGAGTATTGAAGGATCGACATACCTCTATGACTTCGCATCCTGCTAACTTCTCCGTTGGCTTTCACATCGATAGAGTGTCTCGTAGCAGACATAAGTGCTGCTTGAGGTACTGCCATGGTTTGGGGGAAGAGAATGGATGTTTGACATTCGGCTGAGCTTATATAAAACCTCCAGGTTACCTCTCCCAAGTCCTTGGACTTGACGCACGTAAGATTTCGCTAAGGACTTTGAATGCATCACTGTCTAGGTAAGCGATGCATGACGGTACAGAAGGGTACAGATCTTGACAATAGATGGCGGTCTATTTTTGCAGGTTATCTCCGGAATGGACGGATTCGGACGGGTTCTTGAGATCCTCTGGTTACAATGCTTTCTGCACCCGATATATACACCTCACCAAAAAGGTACACTACACCTTTAAATAATATCCGTTCCCGTCGTCTCGCTTAACATTAACGCTCGGCGGTGAACGCTAACTACCTGTGAGCAAGGCGCACTGAGCGACTTCAATGTAGAACCTAGTATTCCGCGGGCTTATCGATACACTATTTCTAGTGTGTAGGTCATGAGTCTTGTGTATCTTATACCTCCGTGGTCATTATTGAAAAGAGTGTGCACGCAACCGTTGGAAAGTTTGAGGATGCAATGGCAGATGGACCACGAGTGAGCCATGAGCGAGGTGGCAGGTGGACAAGCACGAATGAACAATCGAGCGGCGTTCTGATCGTACAGCCACTCACACGCTCCCGGCAATCAGATTACTTGATAGCATAAGCACCTCCTTCCATCTTCCTCCGTCCTCCCCCCGGAGCGCTCCTTGAATAAACATCCCGATATCATACGTTCATCCCGGACTCGAAATGATCTAAACATGTAGGTGTACAATCAGGCCTACACTGCTCCGGCTGCAGTAAGCTCAAATTTTATTTTCTGACGTATGTTATTGATGTCGCTGGCAGACTGCAGCCTGTCTGATAGTGCCGTGGGGAGATTTTCTCAGAGACCATGCATGTTCATGCAGCAGATAAGAACACTCGGCGTCTATGTCAATACAGCAGCTCTCGAGGTGTTGTACTTGTTTACCAGCGTTTTCCCGATGTAACTGTTCTCGATCTGACTTTACTTGGATCCCTTGCCGCTTCACATTTCTGCTGCTGCTTCCGCACGCAACATAGCTGTGCCTGCTTTGATGAATAGTTGTTTTTCGTCTCCACAGACAAGAAGCTACTGGCTAATTGCTTCGGTCTCGGGAATCCTTCCCGATTTGATAAACCCAATTGGCAGGGTGCGACGGTGAGCGACGTGAAACTGGATACTTTCGCACTCAGGGGAGCAGAGTAACAACTTGGTAACAGCATCTCCCCTCTAGATATCGATCTATAGGAGCGTTGATGCATACATAGTGACATACGTACTCCAACTCGTGCGGGAGCATCGCGAGCGGAAGTGCGATGCGTCTTCACTTCATGTGAAGTGACGCATACAAGCAACGAGTATTATCCATGTATCTGCCTTCTTTAAATTGATACAAATTGACATCGCATGCATTCTCCGCTCTAAAACCCCAATAGCAAATCCGGCATTTGGAGATAAATTCTGTAATGCTGTTTGCTATGGATGTGAATAATGTTTCTTATGACCTCATTTTTGATGACCCTGGTTATAACTGCTATTCTAAGAAAGCTTGCATATTCTGAGCAGGTATTATTCCCGTTCAACGCAAAAATAGACATGTAAAGCCTTCATTCTGCTATATTCATCAGATTCTGGTTAGCGTTATCTTACAGAACCTTACCCGTAGTTTCCCATCGGCTAGTCAGCGCTTCGAGTTCTCATTACCGTTAACATACAAGTTTTAGGTACTGAGGCCAATGCCACACATCTCAACATTGATGCAGGTCCTGATAGTCGAGCAACTTGACAGATTAGCAGGCCGACTGCATCGTACGGATCCCGCCTCAACCACTGCCAAGTACTACTTACATATAATTATACTCTGTTTAATATTATAGTGGATAATATTATGGAGTGAGTAATATGAGCGTTGACATACATCACTCGGCCAAGTTCGGGCTGTACAAATTTTCTAACGGCCGCAATAATAAAATGAAGAGCTTGTCTGCTTACTTAGCAGAAACTGACAGCTACGCAACGACGTCACCATGTACCAGAACGCCTTGCGCCGCCTCAGTACTATTCTACTGCCATTTATATTTGAGATGGACAGCAAAGTTCCGACTGTCCCGACATCGATGGAAGAGCCACATTTGTTGCCTGAAATAAAGAAGGCTGGTCCTGCGATCTGCTGAAACTAATGACGACAATACACAGAGCATCGAGGGTGACAATGCTGAGGACAAGAGATCTGCTTTGTTCCGCAGTGATTTTATCGGCAATAGAACATACTGGTATATATATTGCAAGGCTTTTGTCAATCAGAGGTGATTTCTGTTTTGCACTGGCAAGTTAAAAGAACCCTAAGCTTGCATTTTGAACGCCATCGGAAGCTTACTGGGCATCATTAAGATCCCGTATGAAACTCAATTTCGTTTCATACGATTTCTTGATTGGATCGTTGATTATACCTTGCGAGTTATGAGAAACAATATAGGATTATAGCCCGTATATTTAAAGCTACTACCTTGCATGAGTTGCTGCAATAGCGATCTGCATTCGGCACCTATATTCGGGCCGCCTGAACAGTGAGCTGATCAATTTACACGCACCAAGAATCGGACATAAGGTGGAGGGCGATCCCTACATCTCAACACTTGAGCGAATAAAAACAAGCATCTTACCAGGGAGAACCCTGAGCCATTGATCTTGGATGGAAAAGGGAAGTTCCTGAAGTTTTTGTTATTTTGTGAGGCTGATGTCTTTCACGGTAAACATCCAGGCCTTCTAGACAACAGGGGTCAGTGTTTGAAAGAAGAGCTATTCCTCACATGTGCTCTCGAGGACTGCAGAGGTTGCTATTCAGGATCTAAAACAAAAGGGTTGATGATTTAGTCCTTACTGGGTACATCGGCCGTGTTCTGCCCTTTCAATCCTGATTTTCGCTCAATAGTTCATTGGAACGTTCATCTGAAAAAAAAACATACATAGCAGTAATTAATAACAACTCGGGCATGTATGCGATGATCGAAAACATAAGCATTTACAGGACATTGATACTCCCACAGCCCATATACAAGTGCATGCGATCATTTAGGTTCAATCCCCGGCTATTTATCGGAAGGTGTTATAAAACCGTGGCGCTTGCTTTCTCCATTCACGCGCGCCAAGATGTCATTCTTTACCAAGGTCCAGCTTTATTATTGCAACATATTAGCTCTCTTTGCCAGTTGGAGACTGGGCGCAGTAACCTACATTTAATTTTAAGATAGCCGGTTTCAAGGATCTACATTGCAGATCTCCATCTTTATAAACCCAGTAAGCTGGTCCTATGCATCCATTGGGAGTTAATGGGGGATACTTAATACGATCAATTGAGTTGCTTCCAATACCTAATAGGACAGAAGCTTAAAAAAAGGTGCTGAATAGAGATCCAGAGGACAAAGGTTTATTGTAGATCTCTAACGAGAAGACACTTTAGAAAGATAAGTCCTGTCAGATGAAGGCGACATACTGTACAGTTGTCTTTTAACTTCCGGTGGCCATTGGCAGCTAACACAAGAAACATTTTGCACCTGCAAGGATGGTATTATCGTACTGCAGGTCCCGGGAAATACTGAGGCTAGATGTTAAAATGATGGGAAACGCATCTAATGGATATACAGCACATATTTGGTAGTTTTGTGGAAGTGGTAGGACGTAGGGAATAGGGCGGCCCGACTCGGGCCCTAAGGTTAAAGCCAAATCATCACAAGCATAGCTACGCTGTGCTGGTGTCTCTCGGATGTGCAATAAAAGTTCATAATACTGGGAATATACAGTATGTTAGTATACGCAGTTAGAGCAGCAATTATGGGAGCAAACAGATCTCAGTCAGCATAAGAATGGACTGAACACTGTTGTAGACTGCGCATGGGAACAACTGATTTACATAGGATATCAGTAAGGAAGAAAGGTGATGAGACGGAGTACCCACCTGAGTCAGCGTAAGAACGGATTGAGAGTACTGCCATTGAAGTACAAACTATATACGAGAATCTACATCATGCCAAGTATCTATACTTGGTAGATAACAAGTAATTTATGGTGAGAATAAGACAATATAAATACAAGAGTTTGAACTCCTACAGTAACTATTGATTGTAGAGTATTAACAACTCATATCTCCTAGTAGAAGAAATCAAATCCACAATACAGTACTGGACTCACCATCGTCGTGGACAAGGAGGGTAGAACCGTCCTGGACCTGCCGTTATCGAAAGGGGTGTTGTGTCTATGCGAGAACCGAGCTATCGATAGTCTAGCAGAGAAAACGGAAGCTGAGCACGGCCCACGCGAGGCGGACGACACCAATATCCCAGGGAGCGACGTCATTGAAACCTGAAAGGGGGCAGGCGACGTAGATGTTGAGGGAGGCGGCCACCGTCGACGTTGAGGAGAGGCGGGGGCGTTGACTTTGAGAGGAGGCAGGCAATGTGTCGAAATTGAGAGGTGGATGGCGTCGATGTTGAGGGGGGCGGCGGCATCAATGATGTCTCCTGAGGAGAGGTGAAAGACGTAGAATTTAAGAGTAGGTGGGCGGCGTCAACGTTGATGACAGGCGGGCGACACGTCGAAGTTGAGGGCAGGTGGGCGGCGTCAACGTTGAGGACAGCCGGCCGACATGCCAGACTTGAGAGGAGATGGGGAGCGTCAACATTGAGGAAAGGTGGGGATGCGCGCAACGCAAGCATTGAGGGCGGAGGCGCGACGTGACTGTTGAGAGGAGCAGTAAGACGTCAGGAAGGAGGATGGCATCTGGCTGGCATCAACATGCTAGAGCGGCGAGCGTTGCCGCGGCGGCTCAAGCAATCCACAACCTCGCGCACAGACCTTTCGTTCACGCGACAATCCTGCCTAATGTAGGTTTAAGGTTTCGATGAAAAGTCCAAGATGCATTGCTGGCAACTGTCAACTTCTTGGCTTAAACCTCCTCTCGACTCTCGACTACTTTCTTCATATATATCTCAACTGCAACCCATTCATCTTCCAGTGTCAAATGCTAACAAGTGAGTGGTGGCGATTAAATAGCTATGATACATGGCCATGACGGGGATCCTACGCAACTCGTTCGTATACGTACGTACCAATTCCGCGTATTTTGTGTTCTTTGTTTCTGACGTTACCTTTCATTCAAGTTAGTTCAGATATTAGGAGTCGCTGCGCGCTTGTAAAAGCCTCGGCGATCCCAAGTGCCATCTCCAGGGCGTTCTCCTTCCCTGATCCATCCCGTTCTTTCTGTGGATAATCCAGAGACACGTAAGAAAAGGGTTCCATCGAGTTTTTCGGCACCCTTCAGTTCCACGCCAGCAAATTCGCCGGCCTGCCTCCCGCCGTAGAGTTCCGAGTAGTGCGCCAATGCGCGTTGGAGCTTGGGGACGTGGTCGTCTGGGTGCACAAGAGTCGTCTGTAGCGTGGCGAACCACGCGTTAGGAGTGGTGGCCTTGGGCGACGTCGGTGAGGGATTGGCGTCTTTGTGCGGGGTTGGCAATGGTCCAGGCGGAATTGGATACTCCCGAGCGACATCTGCCCAGAAGCCTTCGATGTCGATCGGAGCTTTCCCGTGTCCAACGTACCATGTCAGGACAACGGCAAAATATGTCCGGAGGAGGAGCTCCTGCGAATGACGGCTAAGGTGTGCCACCAAGGACGGTAGGAATATCGACGAAGTCACGAAATGCATGCTGCGAGGTCAACTTCAGGTGCCTATCAATACTCTGTTCTTCAACGTCACTCACTGGAAGAAATCAGCGTTCAGGAGCTTCTTCGGTCCCTCCCACCCCCCGACTCCGTAGAGTAACACAACTGTCCACGACAACTCCTCGACTTTCTCCTCAATAGGCCCATCCAAGGTCCACTGGTTGACGTATTCCCGTATGGTCTTCCCATGGCTCTCCACTGCATCGCGATAAATACCGAATTCGGTGATAGGCTTCTCTGTCTCGAATCGTTCATCGGCGAGGACCCGCGCGAGGATGGTCAGTGCATGGACAGGGCCCTTGGGCTTTTCATCCTTAGCTGATAAACCTACTGCTTTGGCAAAGCGGGAGGCTAATCCATCTGCCCCCGCCGGGGCAGTGAACATCGATGCAGGAAGGAGATTCTGAGATCCGTCCTCGTGGACAGCGGCCTGTGCGAAGCCTACATGTCACATTCATCTCAAGGTCAGTTCCAAGTGAAGTAACGAATACAGAGCCCTTACCTTCGATGGCCACCCCAGGTAGCCCAAACTCGAACCCATGTCCGGTGTGAATCAAAGGATGCAACAATCCACCCAAGAAACGGTTCAGCATCGCTGGCTGGACCTCTTTTCCTGGAGCGAAGTTGGCGCTTGTGGAGAAGATGTAATCTTCCAGCACCGCATCAATACCCTTGGCCTTGACCTTCTCCGTGAAGAATTTGAGGTACCCTTGGTAATACCTGCAAGCGATGATGCATTCGTTAACTCTGAGCATTTCCCTGGAATCTCCGCCGTCTAAACGTACTTTTCATCTCCGAGATGAGTGGTCCAATTCCCGTCCGTAATTGGCTCAGGCGACTCAAAAGCCGGCCGCTGCTCCTTACTGTCCTCCTCGTAAGCCACCTTTATGATGGACTCGTCTGCTCCGAGGGCCCAAAGGGCCAGTAAATGGTGTGCGGTGTGGCTGATGGAGATCTCTATGTCAGATGACCGTCCGTGGGAATGCACCCTACGAAGATAGACTCTTACTTGTGGAAATGCATGTCATTGAAGAAAACATGCCACCGCTTGTGGTTGTCCTTCAATCCTTCCAATAAGACAGCTGCGGTAGCAGGCGTAGCTCCAGGCCAAATGCGCGGCAAATGCACTTCCCGCTTGTGAGAAGGAATGGGGAATAGGTCGGAATCAGCGATAGTAGTGGTCATGGCGTATTCTGTGAGTTCACTTGCAATGCACTCGTCCTGAAGTACTTATATGTGTTTTTCCCAGGTACCATATTCGCTTACACACAGTCACTTTCCGGGTTCTCAGATCAATCATATGTGGTCATAGGTAGCAACTGCTTCAGAACTGGGAACTCTGATTTCACTGCGAAGTGGGCACGTGGGCCCTTCTTGTGAATATCGAAGCGCCACCCAACATTCTTTGGAGACGCTGACCGCACTAGGCACGACGGGACCCACGCTGACGAATGCAATATCGTGGTCCTGGCAGCGCTCCAAGGGTTTGTACAACATACACATAGTGGCACGTGCCGCTTAGAGCGAACCGATGAATCATCTGTATTGGCTCGAACGGAACTGCCGGGACAACACGCAGGTGTGATATGGATCACGGCTTGCACATGCATTCTTTCCATCGCAAGACAGGAACTACCTACGCAAAGCCTATGCGCTGCTCAAAATAAAATGAGAATCTTCGCTTACAGAATCAATAAGTAATCGCGACATACTTAATCATCTTTCACGGTTATGTGTGACCGATGAATGAGAGAATTTGCTGTGAAGATACCTGGCGTCGTTGTGTTGGACAAGGACTTTCAGTACTTGGGATCATTGATGCCACGAACATAAGTTGGACATTTATTCATACGCATCCTCCTATCCTCTACCGTCCTGTCTTAACCAAAGCACCCAGTATCGTTTCCAGGCTTAGCCGCCACTAACCGTATTGTCGCCATATCGACCTTCCTGGACTTCCAGTTGCACCAATATGCTCCTACGGGCCAGTAGCGGACGATGCTCACCATTGAACTAGACATTCCTTTCGCGAGTAGGATGCTGGTGAGCCGCGTTTGCCTGACGAAGGATTGGTCAGTAGACGTGGAGAGAGTTCCCTACTTTTAGGGGCGTCAGCTTCGCGTCATATATTGTCGTTGTGGCAGGGCAGTCTGGCATATGGTCACATGACCGCTTCAGTAGCTAGAGTACATGTCGTATCGTAGATAGAGAGTCAATCCACGTCTACCCAGCTATCCTCGAGCATCGCGGTGCTCCGAGGCCTCAGCCAGCCAGTTCACCCATCTCCACCGTGAGCTTTGTTATCGGCCTCCATCGCTGGGCTCAACTATTTGACACCTTCGAGCCCAATACCATGCCATGTCGCCTCTGAGTATGAGTCGAAATGGGATGAGTCGCTCGTGCATAGTTGCGGATTAGCCATGGAACGCAACGTGTTTCACCCTGCTTCACAGCCATAGCTCCACGATACATGCTCTCTATTCCTGTTCCCGAGTTACAGGATGCTGTGAAATTATCTCTTCTCGGTTTTATGTAGGCAGAGGAGGGAGCTTTGATTCGATATTATCTCACCTCGACTGGTATTTATTCCTCTGGCCCGAAGCTAAGGGGTCCTAGAACTTGAGCAGCAACTATTGGGGCGTATTATGGATATTCAACACCTACGTTGAGCAGCGACAATCCTACGGGCAATCCTTATCTTCATTCAACGCACTCTTTTAATGGAATAAACCATCTCCAGAATTTTGTCCCGCTGCCTTACTGCCAATGCTCTCGATATTTTACTTTTCGAAGGCAGGCCTCCTGCTGAGCGCTTTGTACGTTTCTTGGAATCTCCAAGTGGGACCTTGTCCAACGTTCATGTACAGCTGGCGTTCACTGATGATGAAACGGTCGATATATAGGGTTAGAACGTCATATATTTCACGTGAATACATCGTTCGTACAGCGTAAAGTAGTGTCGTGACAGGGCAATTATAAGTCTCCTTCATAAGCGTAAATCGTAATAATAAGCAAAACGTTTAGTATGTAAATAATGTGTCGTTTTCGTATACGGATTGTTTATGAGTGTCGTGAGTACTTGAAGGTCATAGTAAGTAGAAAGCTCGTCGCCGAATCATGGGAGTACAGTTCAGTCAATCCAGATAGGTTCGACATGAATGTTAGGTTTGGGTTTGTACCTCTTTCCTCTGGCTTTGGCGCACGGATCGGCGAACTGAGCCTCCATTCTCAGTTTTACGCTTCGGTGAATCTTGATGCCATTTTTCGATTGCTTTGGAATGAAGCGAGGACGGCCCAGGTTCCAGCTGTGAATAGCGAACATAATCCTCGTCAACCATCAAGACTGCAGGAAGAAAGGGGAGCCACTAACGCGAAGTATTTAACCCATTCGTTGTTCCCGGCCTGGTATCGCAATTCCAGAGGTAGTATTTCTAAGATCCACCAGTATTTCTTAATTTTCAGTTGGTCATACTTCGGGGACAGCGCGTCTCTGAGCTCCTCCTCTTCCTCCGAGCCAAGGAAAGGCACGGCCGCAGTCTTGTGCAGAGCTGGGTTGAGCTCCGGGATGAGATGCTGCTTCTTCAAGCGCGCCTGGGGTCGCAGAGGAATCGGCACAGCTGGCTTCGACTGAATCTCCATCGACGACACGGGCAGAGGAGGCGGGCGTGGGGTGACATATGGGTAGAGAGTAGAGGGGTCGAGCCCGATGGTACGGAGCGCCTCTGCGGTGAACATAATACCGGAGTTGGTCTTGAAGCATTCGCGGATCATCCAGCGGAGGGGGATGCGGGCGAGTGAGTGGCGGGTTTTGTTGCTTACTGAACCTCCCCCGACGTCTATATCAATGTGAGCTTTCATATCACTGAACAGTTTCGTGGGAGAACGCACCACAGTGGCAGCCCTATGAGGAGTCGTTAGATACAAGGAATCAAGCAAGAGGCGGAAACAGACATACAGCGAACCACACCTCCTCAACATCAGTTTGTTTATCTGCCTTCTCCGAGTACATCCTCTCCAGTGTGCTCAGAACCTTCTCCTCCTGTGACTCCCTCACCCCTGACGACTGCTTGCGCTTCTTGGGATCGGGGCCAACTGCAGTTGATGTCGAAGTTTTAGGAGCAGAAGGGCATGGAGCATTCGCTGGGATGCAACGTGTCCCGAGCTTCTCTTCCTTGGCACTAGGCCGGTTCCATAGATTGGCCTTGAACTTGGCGCGGTGCTCGTCGAGGGCAAGAGCGTGCCGGAAAGTACGTACGATCGTATTAGAGGTGGTAAAGGGCAGCCTCTTGGGAATGAGTCCGACAGAGTCCACGGTATCCCTGTATACCGGCCAATAGGTCAGCTACGAGAAAGCAGGCGAGATAGGTGTGAGTGAATACCAAACGCCCAGGAACTCGATCTTCACATCGATGGAAAAGGCCTTCTTGAACTCGTTCGACTGCTCCCATCCAACATCGTCCGCGCGAGTGTACATCTTGTACGCAAAAGGCACTTGTTGGAAGTTATCCGCGGGGAGCAGGCCAACTTTGTGAAGCATTCCTGCGAGGCTATCGCGAAGTTTCAGTGCTGCAATGATGCTTCCGTGTACAACTGGACGGACCTTCGTGCTGTATATGCGCCCCGAGAGAAACCTATAATTCGGACTGAGCTTAATGGAGCATGATGAGTTGCGGATGTAGACACACCGAAAATGCATATTTTATCACCAGCGAGATCTATGTCATCACAGCATGAGTTTTCATCAACTTCTTATACTGAGATGATATAATCGTACAGTTCTGCATCAGAAATTCGTATCCGTCTTCAAGGGTTTTAATCAGCACATTCGGCGGCTAAAAAAGCGCCATATCTTACCCATAACATGAGCATCCAAATCCCAAGCAACCATCGCGTCGAGCGTCTATGGTTACGAATGAGGATGGCGTGTCTAGCTAAGAAAAGGGCGCGCACCTTGCTCAGCTTCGACATCAACGGTGTTGCAACCTTTGGAGATGTATACGTACCTATCCCAGACTGAGTATCCCAATCAACATCACAGGCGTCGCTGAAAAACAACATACGCACCTGGTAGTAAACCATCTGTTTCGTCCGGTCATTCTTCTTCAGTAATGAGAACAACTGAATAATATTCGAGTTGTCAGAATCGAACTGGTCTCCAGTCCCGTCAAAGCAGAGGACAAGCGTTCGATGAGCGTGGTCTGGGGGTATGACCGCAGGTGTCATCTGAGGGTCCAAGGTACCCTCTCTATGCAATCCCGTTGGTTTTTCCTCCGGCTCCTCTGTTTTGAGATTTGGGCCATTTGGAGTCACGAATGCGCCCTCAAATCGCGTCTCAATGCTAGGTCGAATAGCGTCTTCACCGTGGTCAACAAGAGTTTCGTTCAAAGACATCACAGTGGGCTCTTGTACGTGGCCATTGGCAGTTGACATGATTGGGCGTGTCGTGGGCACTTATAAATCCGGATGTTGGATGATGGGAGTCGTTACGCCAATCAGAGTTTCTGCAGTGACCTTTAAGTACGAGGGAGACACCGACCACTTATCCCGATGTGACCTAGTAAATTTAAAGGTGGAGGTGGCGGATGAGAAGGCGGTACTGCCCCGAAGATGCCGGATAAATTGTCAATCTACTCAGTAAAAGTACTCCTGATTCTTGATGGGGGAAAGCGCTGAACGCTAAGCGAAGAGGTTTAACAAGGACAATGCCCTGAATTCCTAGGTAATTAGCTTGGCTTTGCGAATGTTGAGAAAGGCCGCGCGCGCCCTGCACTGCTTCAAAATTCTGAATGAAAAACACTGCTTACGTTTGATTATGCACAAGACATTCATGGTGGAGCATTTGAAACCAAACGTAATAGAATCGGTATCCAATTAGAGTCAAGGAGGATCGAAGCAACTCGGAATGAGAGCGCCTGCGCACGATCTTGATCGTCGTGGCGGTCGGGAGTTATTCCCACGGTTTATTTCTGGGGGTGTTTCGCTTATTTTTGAGCGCCTTGGGAACTGCTTCAAACTTTCAGTCATGGACAATTATACTCATCACAGCGCATGCTATAATCACCATTACACAACATACGGATTGCTTAGTGCAATAATAAGTACAACTAATGCAGTGATTGCAAATTAAAACTGCAAATTATTATTGACAGACCAGAGGCTCGGAGCGCGTATTTGGAAACTTTGAGATGGTCATGAGGCTCGCGAGTGCCATAGGTCAACTGGTCAAGGTCAAGGACCGTCGATTGAATCAGACAACGGAGGAACAAAAAGGGTTCCAAGAGCTTCCAAGAATCTACGTAGGGTAAAGGCTGTACAATTGGTCAAGATGAAACGTTATAACGAGAACTAAGATAGAATGAAGAAAATATAATTGCCGCGGGAAATATTACCGGGACTCCTTCAATTGCCCGTTGCAGGCTCGACAAGAGCTCGACCAAAATTCCAGTTCCAAAACCAACGTCACACAAAGTCAAGGACCATCATTCCCGCCTTCACATACTGACAACTGGTGTGCGTAGAGCCAGCGCTCCATCTGAAGCGGAATAGAGTCGATTTTGTCTTGAGCCGCCCTCGCCTTCTCTAGAAAAGAAAAGCCAAATGAAGGTAACCCTCCCCCTATGACACGATATCGACGTCTGGGGACCATAAACAGAATCCAAGAACATGCGCCAGTTCCTAGATAATCCAAGATCAGTGGTGATAACCATCGCTCAGGCCCACTCAAGAATGGGGGAGCCCCTGGTGCCACCAGTGCGTCCACAGCGGGTTGCAGGTGCTTTCTGTACAACTACGCATTTCAGAAAAGGCTCGATATAGCGTTCGACGTCGGTGACGCCTTTGATGCGTGACATAAACAAAGATTACACCAATGCTCATCTTGTGACATCCTTCATAGGCTATAAGCGGGAGGTACGACACGCGAGAACCCCGAGCTCGAGCGCCTCCCGCCACCCGTCAATAAAGAATGGAATCAGATAGGCCTGACTATCCATCCATTTCCAACCAAGTCGAATGAGTCATCCCCCGCTCTACCGTCGGGCGATGCTTCCAGCCAGTTAATAGCTTCGTTTCCATCATCGGGTGGATAAGACTCTATCACATGCCCTCCCAAGAGTTCCAAATCCACTAAGAGGAGTAGTAGTACGGCACAGGAGGTAAGAGCGTAGGTACAGTGTACCGAGGATGTACCTCGATTCAGAGCCAAGGAACCAAGGACTATGGAACTTTGGTCAGTCATGTGAAGATAGGAACCATCCAGTACCAGACAAGCAAGACATCTGACCGAAGAACCAGTAAGAAAAGTAGATTGTCTACATCGGGGCAAACTTACATCTTCGATTCCATAGCAGCGAAATAGCCACCAATTTGACAACAGTACATTGCAAATGCTATAGGCAAACGTGCGTCAGCAGCGACGTCAAAACGGGCCCATAATTATAACTCGGTGCTTACAACTATGCCGCATCCCCTCCGACCCCCCAATTCATATCGACTGCACGAAGCGGGTTATGCGCATTATGGCCTGCCGAGGGCTATCTAAGTTAAGTCCAGGAGGTATGCACGATATAGGGTCAAACTGTATTCAATATGGAGTTCTATAATCCCGTAGGCACAAGTACACCGCATGAACGTGTATATGGCAAGCGAGGAATCAATCCTCCTAATCCCACGAGAACGGCGCAGAAACGCACTACCGACACCGGGGATTAGGTGGGGAGAATACCGTTGGATAACATTGACACTGTCAAAGAATGAAGTTAGCCCTTACTTTGTGGCCGACGTTATGTAGCGTAATCCGACTGGTCACCTGAAAGTTGGACTTGACGATGGAAAGGATAATTTGGGTGCAGGATAAAGATAGACTTTTGCTGTTGAAGAAATTCGCACACAGATGAAGAACTGACGAAAATAAACATTTCATTCCAAAATAGCGCATAAGTCAACAGAACAAACGAAAACAATACCATAACCTAGCGACCCATCTCTAATGCCCATCACATCGTGAACGCTCAATCCACCCACTGAACATATTGTAGCTGCAAATCCGCCTTGGGGCGGTATCTGCTCCCATCCTTATACTGCGCTTCCATCCTCGTCTTCACACTCCTATGCACCTTGACCCCGTTCTCCTTCTGCATCGGAATCTTCCTTCCTTCGCCCATATTAAACCCAAACCAGTGCTCCCAAGTGTTGTTCTGTCGCTGGACACGATGGCGGAGTGGTAAGAGCTCGAGGATCCACCAGAACCAGTGCAGCGCCAGCTGGTCGTAGATGGGGGACAGTGCGTCTTTGCGCTCGAGCTCCTCCTCCGTTTCGTGGGCCTCCGTGGTAGCTTCGGCGTTCATTGCAATGGGGTTGGGGGCGGCGGCGGGGATTTGTTGGATGAAGGTATTGGCTGCGAGGGCGGGGGGACGAGTGGGAGCAGCATTGGGGAAGAGAGAGTCCGGGTTGAGCCCGATGTTCTTGAGACCTTCGACGTCGAACATGATGCCGCTGTTCGTCTTGAAGCATTCGCGGATCATCCAGCGGAGAGGAATTCGTGCTAGGTTGGGACGTGTTCCGTTCGCAACTAATTGGCGATGTCAGTTGACTCTATCAGAACCTTTAGGTCAGGACATACCAGAGCCTCCGCCAATATCTGTACAAGACATGCTTAGCTACCACATTGTTTGAGAGATATAGAAAACACATACCACAATGGCACCCTGCAAACCACACCTAAGAGTTAGGACTTGCATCAGCATCCCCGACACCGTACAAAATCACTCAAACATACCTCCTCGACGTCCGTCAGCGCTGCCCTATCCTTCCCATACTTCTCCTCCAGCGACACCAGCTTGCCATCCGAATGCTCATCAGATTCGTGTATATTGAGCCATGAGTCCGCCGTCTTCCCGGAGACAGACCACGAGTGCCCGTGGCCCGACTTCCCTTGTGCCTTCGCTTGCTCTGCTGCCTGTGCCTTCTTAGCAAGAGCCTGATCCGACACACTGAGGAGGCGCTCTTCGCCATTCGGCCTGTTCCAGAGGTTCGCCTTGAATTTGGCGCGACGCTCGTCGAGGGACACTGCGTGCCGGAAGGTGTTGATGATCGTGTTGGAGGTGGTGAACGGTAGGCGGCGGGGAATAAGCCCGACGGAGTTGACGGTGTCCCTGTGGATGGCGGAGAGGATTAACGTCTGATATCGAGGATATAATGGGAAACCAACGAAGACAAGAATGGAAATCAATGACAGGGCACGAAGGGCACCAGCGAAAAGTTATGGAGGGGAACGAATGAACGGGCGTGAAGGGGACTGAACAAATGGATGAAGGAGAAAGAACATACCACACTCCCAAGAACTCAATATCCACATCAATCGAGAACGCCTTCTTAAACGCGTTCGACTGCTCCCATCCCGTCTCGTCCGGCTTCGTGTACATCTTGTACGCAAACGGAACCTGCTGGTGATTCCCTTGCGGAAGTAAGCCGACCTTGTGAATCATCCCCGCAAGACTGGGTCGTGCATTAGCACGTGAACCAAAAGGATGTCGTTGAGCGAAGGCTCACCAGCGTGCGGTATAAGCGCCACGAGAGAACCCTGTGATATTAAAGTGTGAGTGAATGTGGAACCTGGAAGGAATGATGGTGGCTCACCGAAGATGCATATCCTGTCGCCTTCGCGGTCTAGCGAAGCAATCAGACGGGAAGGCCTACTTATGAACGCAGGAAGTACTTACAGTTTTCCATTAGGAACTCATATCCACCTGCGGGTCATATCAGTACCGGCGGAACTGGGGTACAAAGAGTATACGTACCCATGATATGAGCATCCAAATTCCAGGCTACCATCTCGTCGACTGTCTATCGAGCACGGCTATGTAAGAACTCTCAAAGAAAGGATGATCTCGAGAAGGTGATATACTTGCCTTGGATATCTTGGCCACCATGGGAGTGGCGATCTGAGGGATGGTGTATGTCCCGATCCCTGCCTATATGAAATACTGTCAATCGAGGAAGATGAAGAAGGAAGCAATAGTATGTACTTGATAGTAGACCTTCTGCTTAAGAGGGTCGCCCTTCTTGAGCATGGTGAATAGCTCGACGATGTTGGAGTTCTGTAAACAGAGGTATTAGCATCGACACATGTATGCGCGCAGAATAGCGCACATCTGCGTCGAACCTGGAAAAAAGAAGGGGATAGGTATTAGATTCGTAACATAGTGAGCAGGGAGGATCATGAGACATACTGGTCCCCGGTGCCATCGAAGCACAGCACGAGAGTGCGGAAGGGGTGCTCTGGCGGGATGAAGACATGCTCGTGCGGAGTAACGCCAGGGGTGTTAGCGCCCTTAGAGCTTCCTGGTAGGACGAACCCCGACGGCTGAGGCGTAGGTGCGGCGAGCGTTGCAGCGTCCGAGTCCGCCGTGGATAAATTGGTCCCGACGCGCGGGTGGGCTGTGGCTCCGTTGGGCGCTGACATTGGTTGTTCTGTGGAAAGGGGGGGGGGGGGGGGTTGGTAAGTAAGATGGAAACACATCTTATATAGCAGTTATAAGAACATGAGACGTACCACGGGCGTCAGAATCTAAAGTCGGCTCCGCGTCCCCTCCGCTGTGGGCTGTCCCATGGTTGACCCTTAAGTTAGAGTATATATTCCAAAAGCGATCGATGGACAGCTTGCTTAGATGAACGTCGCATCTGGCATCGGGTTTGCCCGACTCGCTCAATTCGGGATGGCGTCGTGAGCTCGAGAATTGCGGGAAACCAGAAATAGTTGAACAATAGATCATGTGAATTGGCGCCACGAGCGGACCAACTCGTCCTGACGAAGCTTACCAAGGAACTGCTGGCACAAGCGCCCCGTGTGAAAGGCCTTCACGATTCAAGTAATTCAAGCAATTCAAGAAGGACGAGGTCTTCCTCCTACGAAGTTCCAACTCGTTGTGGTAGGACTGCAGCCTCTCAGACGGGAATTCTGTTTGCAGTAAGCATGGAGATCGACCTGAGTGTCTCCTCCAACTTGGATTGTACTAGGTTGCGGTGAATGTGCCGTGTGCAATGCTCCTACTTACGCGCAAGCCAGCAATTGGAGCATATCGGTTCATCGCGCACGTTTGTTCTCGATGCGAGAAGACTGTAGAGGTGCTCACCATTCACTGAAGATATCCTCGTTCCCATGGTCTGTTTGGAAGTTTGGTATAATGGAAGGCAGATATAAGCATTGGAAATCGCTGACTGAGCTCAAGCAGAAGAAGCACGATAGAAGCATGAGATTCAGTTACAATGGTTGGATACTGGTTGCATATCGTGGTGATTCGCAATACGCTGTAGTAGCTTGGGTACCGTGTGACTTCGTTGCCCAAGCACGGCTCCGGAGACGCGTCACTTGGGTCGGATCTTCGTCAGTTTAAAAGTTACCGCGCAAATTTCCCATCACAGTCACTAGCATTCCAGGCGACATTGTAAAGCTTTCTTGCAGCCCCTACTTGAATCTTGCCTGTCGAGCACAAGGGGCTCTAGCATTCGCACACACATCCTGGATTTTAGCCTTTCAGAGTGCACACAACTTCGTGGTCAACGGAGGCATATTCAATTCCTCGCAAGGAGCTTCTGGTGGGTAGATTACAATATCGACGATTATGATCATAATATCAGGCTCTCTAAAGACTTGCAATTCCTCTCTCAATTGGTTGCAAACAGAGCTGCGCACGATTCTAATGAACTATACCCTCCGCCTCGATGCCATCGCGAGACGAGGACAGCGACAATAGATGAAATTCCTCGCTGGATAGCGGACGAAGGTAAGGATTCTAGCATGCTCTAGCTTCATGGACCTGCAGTGTCCTAAAATCGGCCATCGTGCAGAAGGGCTGAAAAATGCGAAAGCTTGCACCAGCTCGTCATCAGCTCTTTCTTCTCTAGTGCGGTCCCTGTGCACAACACAAATGTTCTTTTGCTTCTCAGCTCTCTTTATCGATACCTGGTGTTTCTCCGCAAATCAAGAGCGTTATCAAGCGCCATCCTGCGATTCTGACAAATCACTCGCCATTCAATTTCGCAAACTGATCGTACTAGAACCGCTCTTGAAGCTGAATATGCTTGACGTGCCGCTTGTCCCTGTGCTAGTCACAATCAGTGGCCTGGATAATTAATTCTTAGCCGATATCTTTCCTAACACAAGACGTTAAAAAATCTAGCGGCAGTCCAGAACCATCAGCATCAGGACATCACTCCCACTCAAGATGGCCGAAGTCTTTCCTGGATTCGAATTACCGAGTGACAGAGCATTAATCATGAAGAACTGTCTGACGTTTCGTTTCCGAGTCGAGCTTTACTCCCGATGAGCACTGTGCATTTGAATTGTATGAGGATAAATTATTTAAGGGAATATACGCTACGTACAGTTATCCACCATCGACTGTTACACCACCACTGTTTGTTACAATTTTGATATGCTTTGTTCTCTAGCACCATAGCACTTATTAACTTCAAATAACTTGTACTGTACTTGAATACTTCGTTGGAGTGAGCATGCAAAATATGAAAACGATTCATGAACTTATTACAGCAGAATTCCATGTCTACTAAGGTCTAATTTTAGTGGTATCCAAATTTACTCAATCCCTATTTATTGATACACAGAAATTTCATCATTCCTCTGTCATTTCTTCTCTGAATTCTTTCATATTTGGAGGGTGCGATCTTGGACATGGATTGAACAAGAATTGACAAGAGAGAAATCTTCCATTTAAATATTTAAATTTCATTGTAACAGATGCCAGTGAATAGCTGTACTCTTCCACCAAGCGCAGCTGATATACATAATAGTCTTGACACTAGTCGTCTCTGAGGGTTGGAGATTGCTGAGACCGTACTAACAGTTACAACCCCTACACTCTCCGGATTCTCTTTTCCCCCTCTGCCATAGGAGAAATGTACTAAACTATTCCTCAAAAGGCATTGGCTCGAGTTCACCTTACTTACATAACGAGGGGCACCAGAGAGCGTGAGGTATAACGTGCATGTATGGGGGCGTCGAGGAAACAACGAAGCCGTGAATATTGCACATAGATGGAGAGGCGGCTAGAATTTCATCGAATTTTACTAGAATGGTGGTTGCACAGAATTTTCTGGCACTGGGAAGCATAGCGTGCAGTGGGATATGGAATCTAGGCAGAGTTATTATCCTTGTACTCGTATGAAGCGGGTGTAAGCATTACGGAGCAGAAGAATCGAAAGGCATAGAGAGGAATTAACTTGTGCTTAAGACCCTTGGACGCCAAAAATCAATGGGATGAAATGGGACAGAGACCTAGACGAAAAGGTTCGAGAGCGAGTTAAAGAAAATGCCAATACGAAGTGCAGACGAAACTATGTCGCATTCAGAATTCAAAAGCGAGCCACAGTAACCGAACCACCCAGCGTTTCACACGTCAACGAATTACTTTTTATCATACGGAAAGTTGAAGCCCGGAATTAGGGCGCAATTTTGTCTGTTGGAGAATACGCCCGGCCCGGCAATTTAACGTTCAGATATGGCTGTGTGCCGAAGATGTAGTGCACTCTATATTGAGTGCGCATCCATTCCTCGTGTTCTAGCTTGACAAGAAGTATCCTATCTTTAGCCTTCCTTTCCCATACCCGCCATTTCATATGTTTTCCGATTTGAGAGATTCTGCCCCTATTGCGTCCCGTTTCTCTCCCATCATGCAGCCAGTATTTACAGATATCTATGCCCTTGCTTTCGTTCTATGTCTTGTTTTATATGGCTACTATCGCAGGCATAAAGGGAAGCTTCCCCTCCCTCCAGGTCCCAGGAAACTTCCTTTCATTGGGAATCTGCTCGATATGGAGATGGAATCCCCGTGGTTGATTTTCACCAAGTGGGGGAGGGATTACAGCTTGTCAATTCTGAGCAGGATCAACAGATGAATTATATTGATCCACTTAATAGATTCAGATATTATCCATGCAAGCGCTCCGGGTCTCCAATTCGTCATTCTAAACTCGTTGAAGGTTGCGAATGAGTTGCTAGATAAGCGGTCGGGTATTTATTCCAGCAGGTAGATTTTTAGCCCTGTTTATCAAGTGATGTTTCTCAGCGCATTTCCCCAAATAAGACCTCATTTTACGATGGTATCTGAGCTGTGAGTGTTATTCTATAAAACCTCTGATATCTGTCATCATTACCATTTTCACAAGCATGGGATGGGGATTCGAGTTCTCAATTATGCCATACGGCGAGGAGTGGAGAGAGCGACGTCGATTATTTCAGAGGCATTTCCCAGCCACTGGTAAAGAAGTGCACAAACCCAAGATTATGGAGTCCGTACAAAACCTTTTACTGGCATTTCTCGAACGGCAGGAAGACTTCTTTAAGCAAGTGAAATAGGGCGTAGAAATATTATTGCTCGTGTATGAGACTGATATTGCATTTGGTATATTAGTATGTCGGGTAGCTTCTCACTTTCTCTAGCATACGGGATCAAGGTTGAGAAGTGGAACGATCCACTTATCGACTTCTCCGAGAAAGTAATGAGGGAGGGACTAGATGCATCTATTCCAGGGGCTTTTCTCGTCGATCTTGTCCCAGCTCTGAAATATCTTCCATCTTGGTTCCCTGGTGCAGGTTTCAAAACTAAGGCGAAAGAATGTTACAAGAATGCCATGAGATTCAGGGACTTCCCTTTCGCTATCACTGAGGAAGAATTAGTAGGTCATGCTATCATAAGAGCACTCTGATGTAGGATCGATGGTAGATCCTTTTAGGCGAAAGGAATTGCTCAACCTTCCTTCGTATCTTTGTCTCTTGAGAATTTAGACTCCTCAAAAGATATTAAACATCAACGAGAAGTAATTAGAGATACGGCATCCATATTTTATTTAGGTATGTTTATTCATTACAGGCACTGGATCAGCTAACTCAGAATGTATTTTACATAGCTGGATCGGACACGACCATTTCAGCAATTGGCTCGTTTCTTCTTGCTATGGTAGCTTTCCCAGAAGTTCAAGCGAAAGCTCGTGAAGAAATAGACCGTCTCCTGAAGCATGAACGTCTGCCTCAATTTGAAGACGAAAGTCTCCTACCTTATTTATCAGCGGTATTGAAAGAAGTGTTAAGGTGGGGTTTTTTTTATTAGTAATTCCTTGCAATATGTGAAAGGGGTATTGAAGAAATTACCAGATGGCGTCCCCCTACCCCGATCGGTGACTTATAAGGTTTTCATCGTAATACAGTGTGTGGCACTGACTTGGCAACAGGTGTACCTCATACCTTAGATAAAGACGACATATATAACGGATACTATATCCCTGCCGGCTCCATGGTGATTAGCAATATTTGGTGAGTGAGCAGGAATGTCAAATGCGGAATAAGCTGATTTCTATGCGTTCAGGGCTATCTCCCGCGATGAGAATGACTATCCAGATCCGTATTCCTTCTTTCCTGAAAGATTTATCAAAGATGGACAACTGAACCAAGAAATTCGGGATCCTCACTCATTTATCTTCGGATTTGGCAGAAGGTATATATACCTTCCAATTTTTGCAAAACATGCATATGAAAATATGGACAATAGAAAAAATCAGGATCTGCCCAGGCTCGCACCTCGCACTATCAATGATGTGGTTAACTGCAGCATCCATCCTATCAACGTTCGACATATGCAAAGCGGTCGACTTCCATGGAAATGTTATTGAACCTATTATGGAGGGAGGGTCGGGATTAGTTTCGTGAGTATCGCTAGACTTCTATCTCCGTGGATTTCATTATAGTGAACGAACTTACCGTAGCCATCTTTTCCCATTCAAATTTAAGATGACACCGAGATTAAGAGGTGCAGAAGAGTTAATTCGGTCCGCTGTTGAACACGATGGCTATTAATTCGGAAATGCAATTCCTGGTGCTTTTTCTTCTCACTTGTAAGGGCAGCATCCAGCTTATGACCGTAATGCCATTTGATTTACAGATTAGCAGATATGGGCTGTCCGTACCTACTACTTCCAGAACTAGAAAAAAGATCAATTTACGATATATGTTCACTAGTGTAGCCAATATCTGGGGCTGCATACATGCACACAGATGCTTCTCCTTTACACATCGCCATGCCCAGCATCAGTCATGTAAGCAGGCGGGGAAGGCCCCGAGATGCCCGAATGGGCACTAGCGTGCTTATTCACTATGCCACGAAGACTTGTAGTATCTACCCCAAATCCAATGAGATGGCTAAGCAAAACGATGAGTCTTTTCAGATTATCCAATCGACCCTCAATTCCTGCTATATTTCTCTGAGAACTGGTTAGATTCCGCGCACTATCAAGACCGGTTGAAAGAGATTCCACACCAGTAAATGGATGCGCCGAAAGCTGTCCCTTCGGAACAAAGGAGATATATTCTCCCATCGAAGTCCTGGGTGCCGTTGTGGCATCACTAAAAGACTGTATAGTCTCAATTCTTTGGAAGTATGCTGCACGGAGCGAGAAGAAAATCCCTATGGTTAGCTGCATTTCTTAAAGGTAAGAAGAGTAAGCACATATTGTCGATTTTTTTGCGCTCGTCGCACAGCGCAACAGATGGCAGAACAAACCAAAGCTATCACCGCCACACTCTCGAATACACTACCCAACACAAGACGTTTCGATATCTCACCAGGTTTCGAGGCAACTGAAAAATGATTGGTAGGCGAAGTTATCGCTATTGTCAAGTTGTGACTAATAAGCATCTACTACGAGTGAGGTACTGGTGGACTAACCGCTGGTGAACGAAAAAGTAGCAGAAGAACTAGTAACAAAACTAATTGAGAAGAACTAGTAACAAAACTAATTGATGATCTTGCACAGATATTCATTTTCACCATTGCAGCTGTCGAGGGGGGACATTATTCAGGAAGCTAGTAGCGCATTCTAAAAATGGGGCTGTAAATGTTGTGATTTACGATAATGACTTGCAGACATACTGGGAAGTGAGTTACTTGGGAGTTGGCGAACATTGAGGGTGGAATTGATGCTAGGAAATGCCCCAGCCAGTTTTTGTTCAACCATAGAAGATGTTTCCTATGCTCCAGGGTTGCTGACAGAGGGCAGGGAGTATAGCAAAGTCAAACAAGAGTTCTAAGAATGTGGTTTATAGCATAGGTGAGAATAAAGAATATTTCAAAAGCGGAGCTGAGTGAGGGAATAGGTGAATAGAGAAATATGGTATGAAAGTGTAGTTGACATTCATAAAGATTTTAGAAGGATAAATGGCCTATCAGTCTTCTGGAATGATAAATTTGAACATGCACCATGGTACCAGTCAGATATATTGTGGGTAACAAGAAGAGCTACCATGTATGGCATATATCAATGGGATTCATGTTGGAATTGACCTTCATGACTGTTGTTAGAATCAAGGTGGTCAAGAAAATCTGCTGAATGATTCTGAGGTTCAACTAAGATTATAAATCAGATGAAGCCATGCAATCTGATAACACTGTATAGGGAAGGTTTTTGAACAGGCTGTAAAAACTGAAGGTACATCCAATGCATTTAAAATAAATGTGATGAGAGAAAAAGAGACACAAATTTGAGAAGACAAGACTGGACAGTAGATAGTTGGGAGCTGGCTGGGAGTCACTCAAGGCTCAATGACAATGTGGGAGTTTAAATGTTTATTAATAATAAATGTCCATGTACCAGGCATGATTACTGTGTTGACTTTCAGCCTCTTGCCAACCACCTCAATGTTCAACATACATTATCCTCTAGAAACAGCATCCCATAGGTATCAATGCATGCCACCCTCAACCAGTGCATCACATATGACCCCCACCAGAACATCATGTTATTCAGGCCCTAATGTTGACAGTGATCACTATTATCAGGCTATTAGGTTAAATCAGGGCTTGGGTTGGTATCTATAATAGAGCAGTAGCAAGCAGCATCAGGGATAATATCCATGGCTTCAGAGATGAAATGCTCCTACTTAGGTGTGCATATTGTCACTTGAATATTAAAATGAGCCTGGTGGCAGCAGGTGCAGTGTCAAAATAAAATCCCAGGAGTCATGCAAAAGGTTGGGGTGAGGATCTGCCATGGAGGAAACAGACTATAGTTGTGAAAGGAGCATTGATTGAAGGAAGACATTAGTCCTTGGAGTAATGATGAAAAGTGGTGAAAGTCACACCTACCTCTGCAAACTTTGTACTGGACACACAGCATCAAACACCTCTAGCTCACAGTGTACCTCCAGCACTGTCATTCAAACTTCAAGCATCCTCTTGCACATGAAAGGCCTCATTATAGATACAGATAGGAGCTGCAATTGGCACCTGCTGCATGGAAAAAGGTGTGTCAAGCATTGGAAGTCAGAGGCTAGAGAATAGAATAGAAAATATTAGAGATGATGTCTTAGGCTTTGGGATATATTTACCTGAATTAGAAATTAGAGATAGTGATGCTTTCAGGTTGTCCCAAGACTCCACATGGTAGCAGGTACCCAGGGTTAATGATAGGCTTGGGGATATTGTGGACAAATCCATACATAGTATTATGAAGCATAGCTAGAAGCTGCATGACTTCTAGGGTCAGTTTCTGACAGAAAGAAAATGCATGGAATGGATATGTCTGTTGCCACTTTATGCTTGGTGTTAGGAGGGCAAGCATAGCCCATAAGAAGAATCAGTTCAGACATCCTTAAATAATGTAATGCAAACTGGGCTTCACATACCTCCCACCCTGTCCATATGTGAGACAACAACTGAGGCAGCATCTCCCCACCCTCATGTCACTTGTCCATGCACATACATTGCATCTTTGATGTGTCAGCATGGATATTGAGTTCAGTTCCTGGAATGGACCCATGCTTATGTCATGAATTCACCTTTTCTTTTGGCAATCATTATTATCTTATCTTATCTTTTGGACTTGTCACAGGAACATCTAATCTTGGGGATAACACATGGACACTGCATGAATACCATGAGGTGACTGCACCCATAAAGACAACACAAGGCTCCATTATTTTTACAATTGATCATTACTTACATCCATAGACCATGAGTAGTACAAGTGTAGTACATGAGTTAGGTAGTATTTAGTTACATCACTTGTACTCAGAACCTCAGTCTTGAGCTCCACTAGCAGTACAAGTGCTCATTCTTATTCCCTTATTCCCTCCTCTCCCTGAGTAATTTGATGACCTCAACACTGCATTATTGGGTGTATTGTTTGTGTGTCTGACAGCTTGGAACCTGTGACCATAGGAGGATATCAATAACAATGAAGACAGCAGTACAGAACAGTGGTACAGAGATGAAATAGAATACACCTTGGTCATCTTGGTTGTCTTCATCATCATCATCACTATCATCACATCATCACTGAGGCCATCTATTGACTGTGAGGGATGTTGTTGTTGATCATTGTGACAGATCATCAGCCATCAATGCAGATAGAGCACTAGTGGGGATGCCAGCCTATGCAATAGGGGCAGGTTATATGGGCAGCTATGAATGCAGGGGAGAGAAGGAGCATGCACCTCATTTGTTTACAATGATATACATTGTCCTTGCTTTCACATATACAGGAACTGTCAAGTTTTGTTCCAAAGAGTAATTAGGGACTAGAGGTCATAGGTTACAATACTGCTATGTCAGAGAAATGTTGGAAGTAATGTTGGAAGGATTTCCAACTGTAATGCTTAAGGTAAGAACTGTTGGCTTCAGCTATGTGCTGCATCCTTCCAGTTCTCATGGGCTCTAACTTAGTAAATGATCCACATGTCAGGAGATAATTACCAGTGTTGGAAGCATGTCAGAGGAAAACAAGATGTTGATGACTAGAGTCCAAGTCTAGTGTCAAGGATGAGATGAGACTAGTCAACATAAGTTAACTAGAAGGGAAGTTGGAAGAGGGTCAGAAAGCCGGAAGTGAATCAGAAAGACTTAGTAGTAACTTAGTCAGAGGACTAGAGGTGATCTTAGTCAATATTCAGATTGAAGA